>SNQJ01S0026743.1:2820-26835 GCA_010110895.2 Picea sitchensis | reverse complement strand
ATAGAGATAGTTCTGAAAAAAATATATTCACAGTTTTAATTTTATCTATTTCAAAGAAGTCAGGTAACAAGTCAAATTATGTAAGGTACTATATAGCATCAGCGGTGCAGTTGCTAGTCTTGTCCTTTTATTATACAAATTTGTTCTTAAATTTGTCTGCAAACTGGGATACTGTGAAAACATTCAAGGCTGGTTCGATGTAGAGAGAATTATTGATAGTTATATAAGGCTTTTAACGATAATTATCGAACATGATTGTAGGAAATTACATTCCAGAGTTGGCTGCAACAATTTTACAGCACCAAAGGTTGTCGAAGGCGTCTTTCATTAATTTCAAAGGAATAATGGTGAGTTGAACTCAAATTCAGCGACATTTAGATTATAAATTAAATTTCAATGGCATCATACACAGAATGCACGCGACCAAAATGCAAAAATATTTTTCTGCTCCAGATCTTAAGAGATAACTATGGCCTCGCCAAAAGACTGATACCTCTGGACATACCGAGGCATCCATCATCAGAACGATGAAAATAAAACTTGCCCAACCCTGTTGAAACCCATGGTGTTAAATTCTGAGTTTTTGGAACTACAGTACACAATCAATTCCAACCATGCTCCTTGAATTTATGCAGGTGGGGAATGGCATAATGAATAGTGATACAGATAACATTGGACAAATTACGTACCCGTGGACACATGCATTGATATCGGATCAAACTTATGAGGGTTTGATCGGTAACTGTCTTAAATCAAATGCGGATGAAATTTTGTGCAATAACTTAGGATATTCGATGGAAACGGAAATGGGAAATATCAATCAGTACAACATCTATGCTCCCCTATGCTTAACTAATTCATCCAAATTGGCCAAGGTATGTTGATCACATTACAAGTTTATACAGTAAACTGTTTTAGTATGCGGCATCTGGATAACGGGCATTCAAAACGCCCCATCGAATTGTTATGTGGACTCAATCCATTTTGAGAGATTTTGTTTTGGGGTTCTAGTCTTCTCTTCCTCAAATTTTTAAAAATTCAAAAAATTAGTTGAGAACAAACGAAATTATGACTGATATTTGGGCCGAATTTTAACGTCACTGACTAAAACTGCAATGTTTTTAATATAATTTATCAAACTCAACTCTGATTTCCATCAATTTTTTTCAAAAAAATTTCAATCTGAGGCCACCACTTTCTTCTATAGATAATTGTCTGACTATAATTACAATTGCTGTCTTAAAAGCAAGAAGAAGCCGAAATTCCCGGATATGATCCTTGCAGCGATGACTACGTATTCACGTATTTTAATACGCCGGATGTTCAGAAAGCCATACATGCAAACGTAACAAACTTAAATTATACCTGGAACCAATGCAGGTAACGCTCCTTCGACCAAGCTACAAATAGTCGTCAATTTCGCCTCGAATTACTAGGGCAAATTTATTTTACCCTTCCACTTATAATTTGATTTCTTGAAATGTGTTATCTTGCGCCTACGTACTAGTAATGTCATTTCAAATTGGACCGATTATGCCTCAACTGTGTTACCAATCTATCGTCACCTAATCGCAACAGGGTTGCGAATACTTCTCTACAGGTATGAATTTTAATATGACTTATTCCCCGTTTGTTATTTGATTATCAGAACGATTTATGAATTTTTGTTTGGTTTTCAGTGGAGACACGGATACCGTAGTGCCAGTGACCTCTACAAGGCTCTCCATCAATGAGCTTAAACTTCCAATCGAGACTCCATGGTATCCCTGGCTTAACGGTGACGAGGTAATTAGATCAGTTTCAATAATTTCACATATAAAGATCTGATGATATTGATTTTTATGKCCATAATTATTCTGACTCCATGCATGCATGCTCATTAAAAATCGTGCAGGTGGGAGGATATACTGTAATTTACAAGGGGTTGACATTTGCCACCGTTAGGGGGGCGGGGCATGAAGTTCCGGAATATCAACCATCCAGGGCTTTAACGTTGTTCAAAGGTTTTTTGGCTGGAAAGCCCTTACCAAGTTAATTTGATTTGGTGGAAACTGTTGAGTCCGCTTGCATAACCGTTATTCGTCAGTAATATTTTCCAATTCTGTCTGCATGTATCACCGTTTTTTCCCAGTTGAGTTTGCATGCTGAATAATTGCGCTTCCTCAGTTGAGTTTGCATGCCGAAGAATTGTTCTTCCCCATTCATCTCTTCCAAAGATATCCTTTTCTGGAAGTATCTCGATCCGCTGTGTGCTTAGGCTATTTAGAAATTCATTAAACCATCTATTTTTCATTGATTACTTGAAAATTTGTATTCAATGGCTACATTTATAAACATCAAATTGTTGGAAAATTTTCACTCTACTTATATCTTTTTGAATTGAATCTATTATATGTTTTTGAATTGAATCTGTTATTTGTGTAAACTTTAAACAGATGGTTATAAATGAGATACTTAACTTGTTTAATCATCTCTACTCTTCGCTGAAATATTATCTAAAAACGGTATATTAGATCTACAATGTAAATTAAATTTGAGTTTGAGCATAGATGTATCTCAGTCATATAAAAGGTTTTGTTAAAACGGTATGTTACATCATATTAGATCTACAATGTAAATTAAATTTGAGTTTCAGCATGTAAGTATCTCAGTCATATAAAAGGTTTTGTTTAAGATTTGTATCTTGTATGACAAATCTTGGTGAATTTTTTTTTATTATTATTTAAATTACATTTATAATATATAAATAGATTTAACACATTTTAATCTTCACACATTCAAATTATACATACTTAAATTAAATTATACATATTTAAATTACTCAAATTTAAAATTCCAACAATTTTTAACATGATTTCAATACAAATTAATCTTAAAATATATTAATAAAAAAATTAAAAAAATCAAATATTTAAACTACATCCATATAAAAAAACAACCTTATGTAAATATGAAACCAGACATTGGCCACAAGTTTTGATTCAAGATAAGTGCATAATACCTTTGTGGGACATATTGATTATTATTTAATATAACATAAGTTTTGATTCAAGATAAGTGCATAATACCCTTTGTGGGACATATTGATTATTATTTAATATAAATTCAAAAGTATCACATCATAATTTTAATTTAATTTAATTATATTTTAGAGTTTATAAATTAATTATTATTAATTAAATTTTTTTTAAAGTTTTTGTATTAATGTAATAGTTATAAAGTTAGAAATAAGTTTTATTTTTATTTTTTATAATTATGTTTTTTATTCAAACTATATAAAGCTATACTTTTCCACTTTTTATATTGTATATTATTAAATTTTACTCATACAAATTTCTTTTAATATAACATTGTTAAAAAAACAAAAAAAAAACTAATACACCAATATAATAAATACTTCTTCAGTATAAATTCAATAAATTCAAGACTTTTTATATTGTATATTATTAAATTTTACTCATACAAATTTCTTTTAATATAACATTGTTAAAAAAACAAAAAAAAACTAATACACCAATATAATAAATACTTGTTCAGTATAAATTCAAGAGTAAAACTACATAATCTTAATAGGATTATAATCTTATAAATACTTCTTCAATATAAATTCAAGACTAAAATGACATAATTTTAATAGGATTATAATTTTATCATAAATATTTTGTGTTTATTAACTATTTTAAAAATGTTTATTGACTTTATAATTATAAATTTTTTCTAGAGAATAAACTCTTTAATTTCGAATTAATTTTGTATTTTTTCCAAAACTACACATTTCCTCCTATATCTTTTCATTTTATTTTCATTACTTATTTGGTACATTATTAAATTTCACACATACATGAATATTTATGTTATTGTTAACGTTTGAGTTTCTTAAGATCAAAATGATATGGATCATTTCAACATCAGAAATCAAATATATACAACCTTATTAATCCCATACAAATACCAAATACTTTCATATCTTTAGGAAAAATAGAAGAATAATTTGATTATCCCAAAAAATCTTAAAAGAGTATTACTTTTAAGATTAAAAGAGAATTTGATAGATTAATTTCAAATATCTCATAATTACGACTCAAAGTTACAAAATACAATTAAAATCAACCCGAAGTAATTTTTTCATCAAAGATGTTCTTCATGACAAAATATTTGAAAGTCATATATATGGCTGTAAATGCTCCATGATTACATAAGAAATGTCTATGAAAAATACAAGAACACTCAAGAACTCAGCCTTGTTTCCAATTCATAAATTCAAGCATAAAACTATGAGAAAATGGTGTGGAAGAAGAACAAGAATGGGGCAGATTCAGATCTCTCTTTGTTGATCAAACTTTGTTGCATATTGATGGATGTGCTTTGTTCTTATGATCTTCTTCTCCGCTTATAATTTTGATTATGAAACTCTTCATAAATCAAATTCAATTTTTCTAACTAATTAAGTAGTTAGGGTTTTTCCTTTCTTGAATTTCCCCATCTTTCAAATGAGTCATTTTTCATTTTCAATAAAAGTTTTTAAATAAAATTTTATTTTCAAAACTTGATTAATTATCCTTTGAAAAAAGTTACAATGTTTTAGATTTCTATAAGTTCTAATCAACTTTTCAATCATGAAAATATTATCTTTCCAACTATATAAAGTTTGTCTAATTTCTCCACTATCTCAAGATATGACCTAGTAAAATTGAGTTTGCATGTTGAATAATTGTATACTTTTTTCTGGCAATATCTCGATCGGCTGTGAACTTAGGCTATTTAGAATTTCATTAGACCATTTATTTTTCATTGATTTCTTGAAAATTTGTACTGTATGGTTACATTTATAAACATCAAATTGTTGGAAAAAAATTCACAGTTCTTATATCTTTCTGAATTGAATCTATTATATGTTGTCTAAACTTTAAAAAAATGGATATAGATGAGATTAGTTAAGTTGTTTAATCATATCTGCTCTTCGTTGAACTATCTACTAAAACGGTATATTAGATCTACTATGTCAATTAAATTTGACATTGTGCATCGGTGTGACTGTCTCACTAATATAAAACGCACATATGAGGCCAGACCTTGGACATAACCATTTTGGATACGAGTTCTGATTCAATATACTATAAACAAATATTTGTAAAAGATGATGAGATTAGTTAAGTTGTTTAATCATATCTGCTCTTCGTTGAACTATCTACTAAAACGGTATATTAGATCTACTATGTCAATTAAATTTGACATTGAGCATCGGTGTGACTGTCTCACTAATATAAAACGCACATATGAGGCCAGACCTTGGACATAACCATTTTGGATACGAGTTCTGATTCAATATACTATAAACAAATATTTGTAAAAGATAAGTAAATAATACACTTTGCTACATATTAATGGTTATTTAATATAAATTCAAAATAATACATCATAATTTCAATATAATTATAATTATATTTTAAAGTTATAAATATTTAGTTATTATTAATTAAAATTTTAAAGATTTTTTATTAGTTTTATAGTTATAAAATTATAAATAACTTTTTTAATTTTTCATAATTATATATTTTATTCAAATCTACACATACATATAATGTGGTACTTTTCCTTTTTTTCATTATTTGTTTTTTATATTATTAAATTTCACACATATAAAATTCTTAATGCCATATTATTAAAAAAAATTACTGTAAAACAACAAAATTTCAATATGATTATAATAATAATTTATTTTAAGGTAATAAAGTTTAGGGAGGTATACATACTCTACTCCTTTTTGGATTTGAATTTGTGAACTTTTGAAAGGAAACACATGTTCTTAACCATTAAACCTACTATCATAAATATTTAGTTATTATTAACTAATTTTTTAAAATAAAATTATTGATTTTATAATTAAAAAATTAAAAAATAAGTGAAAAGATTATAATAACAAAATTTCAATATAATTATAATTATATTATAAATATTTATTTACCAATAAATATTTTATAAATATATATGATAAATATTTATGTACTAGTAAATAAATAATTACTATTAATTAATTTTTAATTTTTTATTAACTTTATAATTATAAATTTGGGAACAAGTTTTTTAATTTTCCAATAATTATGTATCTTATTCAAAGCTACACATCTACTTTTATACCTATCCACTTTATTTTCATTATTTATTTTATATATTATTAAATTTTACACATAAATGGCTATCTATCTTACATTGTTAAAAAAAACAAGGTTTTGTGGGAGCTTAGTCTATGTGAGAGCTTAGTCCTTGTCAACTAGGTTACAAAGGAAATTGTGGAAAATGGGGTCGAATTGTAAATGGCGGAAGTGTTTGGTGCAAAATGTATATCACAGAAATGTTATGTGCAACATGTATAGCACGGAACATGGGGCATAAGTAAATGACGCTTGCATGTAGAGCACCATTTATTTTTTGAAAGTATACAACAAACTACAAATGTGTTCACAGTGGAAGAAAAAATTTGGAATTTTAAATGCATTTTCCATAGAAACTAGTGAAAGATGGAAATTTATGAAGACGTAAATTTAAAAGGAGATAAGAAAACAATTTTATTTGAAATATGTAAAAAAATAAAAGTTTGTTACATACTACTGGAAATTTTGAAATGTATATCACATAAATGTTGTGTGCAATATGTATATCAAGGAACATGGGGCATAAGTAAATGATGTTTGGCATGTAGAGCACCATTTATTTTGGAATATATAAAAAATAAAACTCTGTTACATATAAAAATTTAAATGCATTTGTCATACACACTAATAAAAGATAAAAATGTATGAAGACATAAATTTAAAAGGAGATAAAAAAACAATTTTATTTGAAATATGTCAAAAAAGGAGATAAGATAACAATGGTGGAAAGTTCCACTCATTATGGTTGATTTCAATTTGGGCGCAGGAGTGGGAAGAGTCTTTGCATTTACATCATCCATTGTCGTATCATCACCCTTCAGATCATCTTCTTCCGGCTCAGAATCTATGACATAAACCTCTTCACCAGCCATCAATGCAATTACACAGGGTTTCCTTGGAATTATTTAGCTTGAAATATATCTCTCGGTGTACCAAGAGACCATCTCCTTTTTTTCTGATGGGTGAAGGGAGATGAGTAGTAAGAATATGCCCTGGAATAGTGGAACCTCTAGCCATTATCACCGAATGTGTTTGTTATATCTAGATAGAACTGTTGCCACAAGTTAACGAGAATTTCCGTTTGCTCGAGACGATGTTTGAAATGAAAATTAGGGAGGGATAATATAACCCTCTGCAAATTATGGTTTAATACGTATCAATGAAATATTTCCTTGAGCATTTTGTTGATCAATGAAAATCTACAGGGTTCATACAGAATGAGTTGTTACCATTACAACTCACTAATTGCATATTTAGAAAAAAGTGCGAAGGTGGCGGTGACAACGACGAGAGATTAAGAATTAGAAATTTATTAAAGGCCCCAACCCACCGACGCACAAAAATAGATTGCATCATGTTTGAAATGAATACTTGGAAATGATAACATACTTCTATGCAAATGTTAGTTTAATTCGTAGTAATGACAAATCTTCTCCGGACTTCCGGAGATTAATGAAAATCTTAACAGTTCCTATAGGATGAACTACTAGAATTAGAGATTAATTATTGCATATCTGGAAACAAGTACGAAGGCAGCGGTGATGGCGAATTGCGACAAAGCATTGTACATTTCGTGCACTCGCCAACACATGAAACTGATTCCAAGAAATACCCAAGTATGGAAAGCGGTGGGGTGGGTTACAAAAGAAAAAGGGCAGAAGATATACCCAGAAGATGTGAAGGGTCAATTGTCATATTGCATCTTAGTGAGAGATATCGGTCGTCAATTTGTATGTCACGGAATTTTGGTTATTGTTTGTGCATAGGGGAACAACAAAAGAGCAATGGCGAGAGGGAAATTTGTATATTGCTGAACTTCAGGTTCTGTATATTAAAGCATGAGACATTGGGAAAAAGGACCAAGAAAACAGAAAGTGAAAGCATACGAGACGAACGAGGGTTTGTTTTCTAATTTGTAAATTGCGGAAGTTCAGGTGCTAGTTTCACGCAGTGGAACAATGGAAACACAATGTTAATGTCGCCTATGTAGGAACCTGTGATTCAAAAAGTTTTTTCAATATGAAATGGGGAAGTGGTCAGTTGGGCTGGCGATATAAAAGTAACAATGGAAGTCTGAAGACGCGAATTTGCCAAATCTCGCACCTAGATATTTTTTGAAAAATGAGTAAGTAATGAAAGGGAAAGCAGAGAGAAAAGAGAAACTAGAAATTTTCCAAAAAATGAGTAATACACAATAAATATGTACTATAAATTATGAACATGAGATGTTATAGAGAATGTATGGTGTTGATATTATGGTAGACTTGGAAGGTATGAACCTCTACTGTGACCTATGACCACATTAGAATATTCTGCAAGGAAGCAAAGAAGTAAAGGAAACCCCAGACGAGATGCCGGCTACAAAAATATAATTAATGTGAATTAATTAGTACCCAGAAGGAGAAGTCGGCCCCAGTAAGTTTTCTAGACCACTATAAATACAAGGCACTAGTTCTCATTATACACACTTCTCATAATTGCAGAGAGCAGTTTTTGCGCACTGTAATTGGTAGTTTTGTGCACAAGTTTTTGGGGAAGGTGTTGCACCATTTTCTGGGTGGTACTATCTGACCAAATTGGTTTCTATTCTTGCTTGGTGCATTATCCTTTCTTGGCTATTGATTTCTACCAGTATTCTTCTCTTTCAAGGTCAAGGTGCTCGGAGGGTGGCTTCGGCCTATGGTTGGGTGACAAGGGTATTGTCAATGGTAAAACGAGCACAATATTTCATATTCTAATAGGTTATGGGCCCACACCTCCTTCATTCAATCTAAACACTGGAAGGAAGCACATCCACTAGGGTATTGAGCTCACTAAGGAACTACCGCTAGGATTACTAGCAGGAGAAGCTTCCAAAGACACTACCGCTAGGGTTACTAGCAGAAGAAGCTTCCAAAGACACTACCGCTAGGGTTACTAGCAGAAGAAATTGTAGAAAACCTAACCTCAGATCCGACACCTTGCAATGGAGCATATCGCTAAAAATGAGATATTCATAAGCACCCTAACTCAACGCACCTTTTGGCTCTCTCAGAATATAGAAATGACGAAGTTGAAGTTTTGGATCAAGGCATGACTAGTTACCAGTCAACCGAAGACATGTTTGAAACAATTAGTCTTTTACACTACTCAGCACTTACCAGAACGATTGAAGATGACATGTGGATAATCGATAGCGGAGCTTCTAGGCACATGATAGGAGATCAAGCCAGATTCTCAAATATAAATGAGAATAAGATCTCGTACAAGTTAGAGCTTGGAGACAAAACCACTTACCCCGTGGAAGGATTTGGACAAGCCGCCATCAAAATGAAACAAGTAATTATGTTCACTTAAGCAATGTTTTATATACACCTAGTTTAGAAAAGAATCTTGTATCAATATATTTCCTATAAGAGAAGGGAAACATAATAGATTTTGTGGATGGAAAAGTGTTATCATGGCATAAAGACTCCAGCATAGAGAATGTTAGGGTTATCGAAAGTCGTGAAGGAAATTTGTACAGACTACTAGAACAAAATGAAGAAGCTCTTGTACATGACAAAGTCAACCCTAATGAACTTTGGCACAAAAGGTACGCTCATATTAATTATCAAGCATTACCCTTTCTCAAAACTTAATCCATTGAACACACATGTGGATAATCGAGAAGGAGCTTCTAGGCATGATAGGAGATCGCCGATTCTCAAATATAAAATGAGAATAAGATCTCGCATTGCTAGAGCTTGAGACAAACCACTTACCCTCGGGTGGAAGGATTTGGACAAGCCGCCATCAAAATGAAACAAGTAATTATGTTCACTTAAGCAATGTTTTATATACACCTAGTTTAGAAAAGAATCTTATATCAATATCATCTATAAGAGAAGCGTTACACAGATTTTATGGAATAAAAAGCATCATGGCATAAAGACTCCAACAAAGAGAATGCTAGAGTGGCTATCGAAAGTCTGCGGAAGGAAATTTGTACAGACTACTATAACAAAACGAAGAAGCTCTTGTACACACGTTTCCTAACCCTAACGAACTTCTTTGGCAATAAAAAGGTACGCCTATACACTATCAAGACACTCTTTCTCTCAAAACAATGGTTGAAGGAATACCAGAGTTGCAGTCTACACATGAAGGAATCTGCAAAGGATGTTCCCTTGGGAAGAATATCAAGAAACCATTCCCAAGCAACAATAATAGATCTAAGGAGATTCTAGATCTAATACACTCAGATGTTTGTGTTCTGATGCCAGTAAAATCCCTAGGAGGGTCTTCTTACTACGTAATCTTCATAGATGACTATTCAAGAAATACTTGGCTATACCTACTGAAGACAAAAGATGAAGTATTCAACAAGTTTCAAGAATTCAAAGAAGAGATAGAAAACCTCGCGAACAAGAAGATCAAGACATTAAGAATAGATAATGGAGGAGAATACACCTCGAAGGAATTTGTTGCATTCTGCAAATCTGTAGGGATTAGGAGGGAGTTGATTGTTCCTCATAATCCTCAACAAAATGGTGTAGCAGAAAGAAAGAACAAATCTATTGAAGAAACCGTAAAAGCCTTACTGAATGATCAAGGTATGTCCATGTTCTTATGGGTAGAAGCACCAATGAAAACAATATATGTGTAGAACATAAGTCTTCATCGTATATTGAAGAACATGACACCCACAAAAGCTTTCTCATGTAAGAAACCTAATGTGGAAAATCTAAGAATATTTGGATGTCTTGTTTACTCCCACATTCCCAAGGACAAGAGGAATAAATTGGAACCTTTAGGAAAGAAAGGGATATTTGTGGGATATAGTGATTCATCCAAGGCTTACAGAATATATATTCCAGGACAACACAAGATCAAGGTCAGCAGAGACATAACGTTCAATGAAAGGATGGCCTTCATTGGAAATCTATCGAAGAAAATATAGAAGAAAAAG
Organism: Picea sitchensis; assembly: GCA_010110895.2. Classification (NCBI taxonomy): domain Eukaryota; kingdom Viridiplantae; phylum Streptophyta; class Pinopsida; order Pinales; family Pinaceae; genus Picea; species Picea sitchensis. The sequence goes on along the minus strand of SNQJ01S0026743.1, from coordinate 15,753 downwards.
AGATTGAATAACTTAATGAAGAAAGCACAGAAAACATAAATGACGAAAAAGGAACTACCTGATCATCCTATGGAGCCATGTGAAAACATTGATTCAGATATCATACCTAAGACTAAGAAAACACCAGCTTGGCTTGAAGCTACCTTACAAGACGTAGAGAGNGATCAGTTTCAATAATTTCACATATAAAGATCTGATGATATTGATTTTTATGTCCATAATTATTCTGACTCCATGCATGCATGCTCATTAAAAATCGTGCAGGTGGGAGGATATACTGTAATTTACAAGGGGTTGACATTTGCTACCGTTAGGGGGGCGGGGCATGAAGTTCCGGAATATCAACCATCCAGGGCTTTAACGTTGTTCAAAGGTTTTTTGGCTGGAAAGCCCCTACCAAGTTAATTTGATTTGGTGGAAACTGTTGAGTCCGCTTGCATAACCGTTATTCGTCAGTAATCTTTTCCAATTCTGTCTGCATGTATCACCGTTTTTTCCCAGTTGAGTTTGCATGCTGAATAATTGCGCTTCCTCAGTTGAGTTTGCATGCCGAAGAATTGTTCTTCCCCATTCATCTCTTCTAAAGACATCCTTTTCTGGAAGTATCTCGATTCGCTGTGTTCTTAGGCTATTTAGAAATTCATTAAACCATCTATTTTTCATTGATTACTTGAAAATTTGTATTCAATGGCTACATTTATAAACATCAAATTGTTGGAAATTTTTCACTCTACTTATATCTTTTTGAATTGAATCTATGATATGTTTTTTAATTGAATCTGTTATTTGTGTAAACTTTAAACAAATGGTTATAAATGAGATTACCTGACTTGTTTAATCATCTCTACTCTTCGCTGAACTATTATCTAAAAACGGTATATTAGATCTACAATGTAAATTAAATTTGAGTTTGAGCATAGATGTATCTCACTCGTATAAAAGGTTTTGTTAAAACGGTATATTACATCATATTAGATCTACAATGTAAATTAAATTTGAGTTTGAACATGTAAGTATCTCAGTCATATAAAAGGTTTTGTTTAAGATTTGAATCTTGTATGACAAATCTTGGTGAATTTATTATTATTATTATTTAAATTACATTTATAATATATAAATAGATTTAACACATTTTAATTTTCACACATTCAAATTATACATACTTAAATTAAATTATACATATTTAAACTACTCATTTAAAATTCCAACAATTTTTAACATGATTTTAATACAAATTAATCTTAAAATATATTAATAAAAAAATTTTAAAAATCAAATATTTAAACTACATCCATATAAAAAACAACCTTATGTAAATATGAAACCAGATATTGGCCATAAGTTTTGATTCAAGATAAGTGCATAATACCCTTTGTGGAACATATTGATTATTATTTAATCAATAATCAATACAAATTAATCTTGAAATACAAATTAAGTTTTGATTAAGATTAACATGATTTCAATACAAATTAATCTTAAAATATATTAATAAAAAAAATTTAAAAATCAAATATTTAAACTACATCCATATAAAAAAAACAACCTTATGTAAATATGAAACCAGACATTGGCCATAAGTTTTGATTCAAGATAAGTGCATAATACCCTTTGTGGGACATATTGATTATTATTTAATATAACATAAGTTTTGATTCAAGATAAGTGCATAATACCCTTTGTGGGACATATTGATTATTATTTAATATAAATTCAAAAGTATCACATCATAATTTCAATTTAATTTAATTATATTTTAAAGTTTATAAATTAGTTATTATTAATTAAAAAAAATTTAAAGTTTTTGTATTAATGTGATAGTTATAAAGTTAAAAATAAGTTTTTTTTTATTTTTTATAATTATCTCTTTTATTCAAAACTATATATAAAACTATACTTTTTCACTTTTTATATTATATATTATTAAATTTCACTCATACAAATTTCTTTTAATATAACATTGTTAAAAATAAATAAAAAATAACTAATACACCAATATAATAAATACTTCTTCAATATAAATTCAATAGTAAAACTACATAATCTTAATAGGATTATAATCTTATAATAAATACTTCTTCAATATAAATTCAAGACTAAAATGACATAATTTTAATAGGATTATAATTTTATCATAAATATTTTGTTATTATTAACTATTTTAAAAATGTTTATTGACTTTATAATTATAATTTTTTTCTAGAAAATAAACTCTTTAATTTCCAATTAATTTTGTATTTTTTTTCCAAAACTACACATTTCCTCCTATATCTTTTCATTTTATTTTCATTACTTTGGTACATTATTAAATTTCACACATACATGAATATTTATGTTATTGTTAACGTTTGAGTTTCTTAAGATCAAAACGATATGGATAACTTCAACATCAGAAATCAAATATATACAACCTTATTAATCCCATACAAATACTTTCATATCTTTAGGAAAAATAGAAGAATAATTTGATTATCCCAAAAAATCTTAAAAGAGTATTACTTTTAAGATCAAAAGAGAATTTGATAGATTAATTTCAAATATCTCATAATTACGACTCAAAGTTACAAGATACAATTAAAATCAACCCGAAGTAATTTTTTCATCAAAGATGTTCTTCATGACAAAATATTTGAGAGTCATATATATGGCTGTAAATGCTCCATGATTACATAAGAAATGTCTATGAAAAATACAAGAACACTCAAGAACTCAGCCTTGTTTCCAATTCATAAATTCAAGCATAAAACTATGAGAAAATGGTGTGGAAGAAGAACAAGAATGGGGCAGATCCAGATCTCTCTTTGTTGATCAGAAACTTTGTTGCATATTGATGGATGTGCTTTGTTCTTATGATCTTCTTCTCCGCTTATAATTTTGATTATGAAACTTTTCATAAATCAAATTCAAATTTTCTAACTAGTTGAGTAGTTAGGGTTTTTCCTTTCTTGAATTTCCCCATCTTTCAAATGAGTCATTTTTCATTTTCAATAAAAGTTTTTAAATAAAATTTTATTTTCAAAATTTGATTAATTATCCTTTGAAAAAGGTTACATTGTTTTACATTTCTATAATTTCTAATCAACTTTTCAATCATGAAAATATTATCTTTCCAACTATATAAAGTTTGTCTAATTTCTCCACTATCTCGAGATATGACCTAGTAAAATTGAGTTTGCATGTTGAATAATTGTTCTTCCCCAGTTGAATATGCATGATGAAGAATTATTCTTCCCCAGTCATCTCTTCCAAAGATACTTTTTTCTGGCAATATCTCGATCGGCTGTGAACTTAGGCTATTTAGAATTTCATTACACCATTTATTTTTCATTGATTTCTTGAAAATTTGTACTGTATGTCTACATTTATAAACATCAAATTGTTGGAAAAAAATTCACAGTTCTTATATCTTTCTGAATTGAATCTATTATATGTTGTCTAAACTTTAAAAAAATGGATATAGATGAGATTAGTTAAGTTGTTTAATCATATCTACTCTTCGTTGAACTATCTACTAAAACGGTATATTAGATCTACTATGTCAATTAAATTTGACATTGAGCATCGGTGTGACTGTCTCACTAATATAAAACGCACATATGAGGCCAGACCTTGGACATAACCATTTTGGATACGAGTTCTGATTCAATATACTATAAACAAATATTTGTAAAAGATAAGTAAATAATACACTTTGCTACATATTAATGGTTATTTGATATAAATTCAAAATAATACATCATAATTTCAATATAATTATAATTATATTTTAAAGTTATAAATATTTAGTTATTATTAATTAAAATTTTAAAGATTTTTTATTAGTTTTATAGTTATAAAATTATAGATAATTTTTTTAATTTTTCGTAATTATATATTTTATTCAAATCTACACATACATATAATGTGATACTTTTCCTTTTTTTCATTATTTGTTTTTTATATTATTAAATTTCACACATAAAATTCTTAATGTCATATTATTAAAAAAATTTACTGTAGAACAACAAAATTTCAATATGATTATAATAATAATTTATTTTAAGGTAGTAAAGTTTAGAGAGGTATATATACTCTACTTCTTTTTGGATTTGAATTTGTGAACTTTTGAAAGGAAACACATGTTCTTAACCATTAGGTCCACTATCATAAATATTTAATTATTATTAACTAATTTTTTAAAATAAAATTATTGATTTTATAATTATAAAATTAGAAAATAAGTGAAAAGATTATAATAACAAAATTTCAATATAATTATAATTATATTATAAATATTTATTTACTAGTAAATATTTTATAAATATATATGATAAATATTTATGTACTAGTAAATATTTTATAAATATATATGATAAATATTTATGTACTAGTAAATATTTTATAAATAAATAATTACTATTAATTAATTTTTAAGTTTTTATTAACTTTATAATTATAAATTTGGGAACAAGTTTTTTAATTTTCCAATAATTATGTATCTTATTCAATTCTACACATCTACTTTTATACCTTTCCACTTTATTTTCATTATTTATTTTATATATTATTAAATTTCACACATAAATGACTATCTATCTTACATTGTTAAAAAAAAAAGGTTTTGTGGGAGCTTAGTCTATGTGAGAGCTTAGTCCTTGTCAACTAGGTTAGAAAGGAAATTGTGGAAAATGGGGTCGAATTGTAAATGACGGAAGTGTTCGGTGCAAAATGTATATCACAGAAATGTTGTGTGCAACATGTATATCACAGAACATGGGGCATAAGTAAATAACGCTTGCATGTAGAGCACCATTTATTTTTTGAAAGTATACAACAAACTACAAATTTGTTCACAGTGGAAGAAAAAATTTGGAATTTTAAATGCATTTTCCATAGAAACTAGTGAAAGATGGAAATGTATGAAGACATAAATTTAAAAGGAGATAAGAAAACAATTTTATTTGAAATATGTAAAAAAATAAAAGTTTGTTACATACTACTGGAAATTTTGAAATGTATATCACAGAAATGTTGTGTGCAATATGTATATCAAGGAACATGGGACATAAATAAATGATGCTTGGCATGTAGAGCACCATTTATTTTGGAATATATAAAAAAATAAAACTCTGTTACATATAAAAATTTAAATGCATTTGTCATACACACTAGTAAAAGATAAAAATCTATGAAGACATAAACTTAAAAGGAGATAAGAAAACAATTTTATTTGAAATATGTCAAAAAATGAGATAAAATAACAATGGTGGAAAAAGGAAGGACCGTTTTTAAAAGAAATTTTCTTCATCTTTTAAATCTGTCTGCAAATGTTCGAGCAAACTATGTGCCTTGGTTCCAAGGGAAGTTATGTTTTTTGTTGTTTTCCACGTCTCGGTAACCAGTTCCATTCTTTTCTTAATATTATTCTCCACATATCCTCTACAGGATGCGAGTAGGGTGGAGGATGATTTTACATTGGCTTTAGGGGTGGCAGGCATGGCTATTGCCAAAGGATTGACAAGAAATGGCATAGGAGTCAAAGCCTCTTCCATTTCCTTGACTTGGTCCTTCAGTTTGGCATTCTCGGCCTCGATGCCTCCAATGGAATCATGAAGTGCTTCTCTGCTTGCGTTGTGAAGTTGACAAATTTGGGACGGCCGCATGTTGGTAAGGTCAAGCTCTGAACGAGATTTTCCTTTCTTATTTTTTACATCTTTTTTCTCAATTATCAATTTTTTGGATTGGCTATTAAAAAGAACGCTCTGGAACATGAAGGATTCATCTTTGTCAAAATTTTCGGTAGCAGATATGTCCATTGGACAGCTATGTTGGCTGGCGTCTTTGGGATGATCAAAGTAGCGGAGCATGCTATCCAAATCAGTGCCAAGTTCCATGTTCTCACTCTGAATTTCTGGCTCTTCTGCCTGCCCTACATTTTTTTTTCTCTTCTTTTGTATTGGAAGCTTGTGATAACTATCAATTTTAGAGTGAGGAGGGTCATTATCTCCTCCTCCATTTGAAGAACTCTGAGTTTCTTTGTTGTCGTGGTGGGCCGTTGGATCGATGCTCTGGGATATCGTACTTTTTGGAGTGCTATTTTTTGATTGAACACTCTTGTCAGTGGGGCCTTTCCCCTATTGCATGTACAATTTAGTGTAGCTTTGCAATGTGTCTAGGTCGTTGGCATCAGAGGCAAGAGCGTTGTCGACACTGTCTCTATTTTCGAGCAGGTGTTTTTTGAAAAACCAATCGTCAAGGCCAAGTGTTTGTAAATGTTGTTGAAAAATATTATAGGGGTCGAACCCTCTTATGATTTCCGCATATTCCAGGTTGGAGATGCTAGAATGCACTACAAATTCGTCAATTTTGTTGAAATTTTTCAACACGAACTCACCTACCTTCTAAGGCAAAGGAATGAACTATTTTTTTTTCTTCTTTTGCAACAGATGCACCCAGTAGTTGTATTGCCATGTTAATTCTGCAACAAGCATTTTGTCTATAATGTGACATGGAAGGAGAGCAGGTTTTTCTGTGGAGCCAAAAATTCTTATGACAATGTAATTATCCAAATGTTCGAGTGTCCCCTTCCTATCCAAAAAAATGGTTGCTTGTTCAGATATGCGGGGAGCATCTTCTCCTAACAACAAAAATTTGAAAACAAACACAAAGCCACTAAAAACCTCATAAAAGCAGTGGGAAGCCTTGTGCTTCCACAAGGCATGGTACCAGAATGTTACTAGGTCGAATTCCCAGTTGAAATTCTTTGATAGAGACAATTGTGGAAAATGCCAGGAATGAGCTATCGCCAAAAATAAGTAGGACGACATATAAAATTTATTTTCCCTTTTGAAGCTTGACAATTGGGAACAAATTTCATGGGAAATTAACTTGCCCCCCAAAAAAATGGCTTGTTCGTTGACTGTGAAATACAAAATATAAAGAACCATCCGGGAAACAGTTGTTGTGGACTCTTGTCCCATTATTCTTGTAAACAACTAGGCAATTTCGCGAAATGGATTTCTAAATGAACTAACCTGCAAGCTTTTAATATCTTCAAGAAATAGAAGCGAGTTTTCCAATAAATGGGGCAAGAGGTCCAAGCCGTTATTATGCTTTGCTAGGAACTGTTTGCAATCTTCTCCTCTGAACATCAATACTGGCTCAAAAAATCTTAGCATCTGGTGGAATCCCTGAGGTGACAAAGAAACATAAGAGTGGTCCCACAGTGGAATAATTATTTTGTCTGAAACAAATTTATCGACGGACCAAGACACCAGGTCCTTACAGTCAAAAACCTCAGGGACACAGCCTGCACGAGCAATCCCAGAGGTCCAAATTACTTGGTTCTGTGTGACATAGGTTCAGTAATAAGAATATGCCCTGGAACACTGGAAGTTCTCGTCCTCGCGCCTGAAGATGTTCATTGTATCTCCATAGAAGTGTTGTTGAGTTGATGCCATAGGTTTATGAGAACATTGGTTTTCTCCATATGATGGTTGAAATGAATAGTTAGAGCCGATAATGTAACTCTCCGCTAAATATTGGTTAAATTCTTATGAATGGGAAAGCTCCTCGAGCCTTTCGCTGATTAATGACAATTTGTATGGGTGGTGCATGATGAACTGTTAACAATAAATCTTACTTATTGCATATTTAGAAATGGGAAGTTGGCAGGTACGACGAAGAGAAATTAAGGATTGGAGGTTTCATGAACGTGCCAAAGAAACAACGTGCAAACGACATTTCATGATTTTGAAATCAACACTTGGAAGGGATAATATAACCCCCCGCAAATCTTGGTTTAATGTGCATTAATAGGAGATATCCTCGAGCCTTTCGCCCATCAATGTCAATCTATATGTTTTCTGCATGATGATCTTCTAGAAGTAAATGTCAGTAATTGCATATTTAGAAACAAGATATGTATATATATATATATATATAACAATTTTTTTTCTTTTATTATAGATAAGTGTGAAGGTGACGGAGATGGGTTAGAGCAAGGAAAGAATGGAAAGGTCTGAAAAGCAGTCATACAGGATTGAAAAAAGGGTTACGGGGTTACTGAGGAGAGGCGAGTGTTCCAAGGTCAAATTTTATGTATCGAAATTTTTGACTGCAAAACGTGTAAAACGGAAGAGATCATGATGGGGTAGTTCAGCAGTTAGTTTGTATATTTGTGGAAATCTGGGAAGGTTTCTAAGTATGGAATAGGGAAATGGTTGGGTGTACTCGTTCTCGGAAGCGAGGATTCAAGTTTTCATGAACGGACCAACCCAATGACGCACAAATGACATTCCATGATGTTTCAAATTAGCGCTTGCTACCAGGAATACGATTCGCGAGTTTAATTAGTTCTTGGTTATATTCTTCCTTTGTTAATTTGTATTTCACAGAACTTCGTGACATTTTTTTACCAGCTAGACCACAAGTCCAACTATCAATTTGTATAGTGTGGAACTATGGGTGTTCTTTTTAGGACACAAAACTATAGAGGAAATGCTTTTCCCTTTAATATAGCTTCCGTGGCGCAAATGTTGTATGGCTCGATTTAGCACTTTTCCATTCGTAAACAAAGGCAATTTGGCGTCTCCATCCCTGGAGCCCGTGTGTCAATTTGTATATCGCAGAGCTCCGAATGTTGTTTGGAGGTCACGAAAAAATATAAGTGCAATGTTGAGCTAGCCAACGCGCAAGTCCTCCTATCAATTTGTATATCACGGAAGTATGGGTGCTACTTGTAGGACACAGAACAATAGAGGGCCAATTTAAAGAAAGGGGAAGCGCTCGTTGGAAACACGTGAATCCGCCAAGCTGCGCAGTAAGGAATTTTCAAAAAAAAAAAATTGAGTAACCAGGAAGAGAAGCTACAGGGAATAAAAGAGTGGGAAAATAGAAAGGGGGAGGGCAGTTTTCGTAAGCCCGAATTGGTTTCAAAGAATCCCCATTGTTGCAAAACCATCATTTTCTACTAATTGTCGGCAAATGCATTGTTGAAGATTAGATTTTATTGCAACCTGTGTGTGTAAGTATGTTCTTGATACATTATTCCATGACTGTAACATAATAACTTGACTATTAAACTTCATTTTCTACTAATTTCCAACAAATTCTTTGTTGAACATTAGATTTTATTAGAACGTGTGGGTGTAACTATGTTCTTGATACATTCTTCCATGATTGTAACATATTAACTTAAGTATTAAAATTCTTGCATTATGGGTTGTTAGCATTAAAAATTAATAACTGCATGTCTAGAAACAAGAATGACGATTTTGTTGCAAGATTGTACATTGGTATTGTTATGTTCTATCTACATTATGAATAGAATTGAAGGTTGGTTTGAAACTGTATGTAATCCATTTTTTGTTTTCATAAAAGGCTAGTGAATTGACAGAGTACATTGTCATATAATTGTTATATGTTCCATCTTAGAAAAAGTAACCTAAGTAAACACAATATCAAATAACTACGAGAGCACTGAACCATGCTAATGAGAACAGGCAATAAATCCAGAAAATAAGCAGCAACAAAGACCCTAAGACAAATTTTTTAATAGAAAATACATTTAAAAAAAAAAAAAAAACATCGAGTATTATACATCTATCCTTAGAAATTGGACCCAGTTCTTCATGCCAAAACATTGAACGTATCCCCCACAAACACAGGCACAGGATCTGCAGTATGAAAGATTCTTACAGTTTTCTCCTGGATGAATCATCCTGTGGTGAAATTGATAGGTTTCGAAAACTTCCCGTGAGGAAGAAGACTAAAAATTTTGCAGGGAAAATGGAATAGAACTTAACTAAAACCTAGGACACAACTAGAAACCACCTCTACATAGTCAAAAAAAAATCATGGACACAGGTTGCACGTGCAATTTTAGAGGTCCAAATTAGTCCATTCTGGGTGGAAGGATATGACTAGTATAAAAATGCCTTGTAGCAGTGAGAGTTATGGACCTGATTCCCGAAGATGTTAATTGTATATCCAGAGAACAGAACAGTAGTCCCGCAAGTGAATAATGTTTTATCTTGAAATATATCTCTGGGAGCATCAACAAATCATTTCCTTACACTGAAACTCTTCCGCCCAGAACAGACTAATTTGGAACTCTAGAATTCCTACTTTCGCGCTGCAAAGTGGTTATTGCGTTCAACATCGATTTCTTTTATGAAACTCCTTTTGGTGTTGTCAGGACCACCATCACTGAGCCAGGAAGTTCCGCTCGTTATGGTTGATTTCAATTTGGGCGCAGGAGTGGGAAGAGTCTTTGCATTTCCATCATCCATTGTTGTATCATCACCCATCAGATCATCTTCTTCCGGCTCGCAATCCATGACATCAACCTCTGCACCAGCCATCAATGCAATTGCGTAGGTTCTCTGAGTAGGCAGGGTTGCCTTGGAATTATTTGGCTTGAAATATATCTCTCGGTGTACCAAGGGACCATCTCCTTTTTTTCTCATGGGTGAAGGGAGATGAGTAGTAAGAATATGCCCTGGAATAGTGGAACCTCTAGCCATTATCACCGAATGTGTTTGCTATATCTAAATAGAACTGTTGCCACAAGTTAACGAGAATTTTCGTTTGCTCGAGACGATGTTTGAAATGAAAATTAGGGAGGGATAATATAACCCTCTGCAAATTATGGTTTAATACGTATCAACGAAATATTTCCTTGAGCGTTTTGTTGATCAATGAAAATCTACAGGGTTCATACATAATGAGTTGTTACCATTACAACTCACTAATTGCATATTTAGAAAAAAGTGCAAAGGTGGCGGTGACGACGAAGAGAGATTAAGAATTAGAAATTTCTTAAAGGCCCCAACCCACCGACGTACAAAAATAGATTGCATCATGTTTGAAATGAATACTTGGAAATGATAACATACTTCTATGCAAATGTTAGTTTAATTCGTAGTAATGACAAATCTTCTCCGGACTTCCGGAGATTAATGACAATCTTAACAGTTACTATAGGATGAACTACTAGAATTAGAGCTTAATTATTGCATATCTGGAAACAAGTATGAAGGCAACGGTGATGGCGAATTGTGACGAAGCATTGTACATTTCGTGCACTCGCCAACCCACGAAACTGATTCCAAGAAATACCCAAGTATGGAAAGCGGTGGGGTGGGTTACAAAAGACAAAGGGCAGAAGATATACCCAGAAGACGTGAAGGGTCAATTGTCATATTGCATCTTAGTGAGAGATATCGACCGTCAATTTGTATGTCACGGAATTTTGGTTGTTGTTTGTGCATAGGGGAACAACAGAAGAGAAATGGCGAGAGGGAAATTTGTATATTGGTGAGCTTCAGGTTCTGTATATTAAAGCATGAGACATTGGGAAAAAGGACCAAGAAAACAGAAAGTGAAAGCATACGAGACGAACGAGGGTTTGTTTTCTAATTTGTAAATTGCGGAAGTTCGGGTGCTAGTTTCACGCGGTGGAACAATGGAAACGCAATGTTAATGCCGCCTATGCAGGAACCTGTGATTCAAAAAGTTTGTTCAATATGAAACGGGGAAGTGGTCAGTTGGGCTGGTGATATAAAAGTAACAATGGAAATCTGAAGACGCGAATCTGCCAAATCTCGCACCTAGACATTTTTTGAAAAATGAGTAAGTAATGAAAGGGAAAGCAGAGAGAAAAGAGAAACTAGAAATTTTCCGAAAAATGAGTAATACACACTAAATATGTACTATAAATTATGAACATGAGATGTTATAGAGAATGTATGGTGTTGATATTATGGTAGATTTGGGAGGTATGAACCTCTACTGTGACCTATGACGACATTAGAATATTCTGGAAGGAAGCAAAGAAGTAAAGGAAACCCCAGACGAGATGTCGGCTACAAAAATATAATTAATGTGAATTAATTAGTACCCAGAAGGAGAATTCGGCCCCAATAAGTTTTCCAGACCATTATAAATACAAGGCACCAGTTCTCATTATACACACTTCTCATAATTGCAGAGAGCAGTTTTTGGGCACTGTAATTGGTAGTTTTGTGCACAAGTTTTTGGGGAAGGTGTTGCGCCATTTTCTGGGTGGTACTATCTGATCAAATTGGTTTCTATTCTTGCTTGGTGCAATAGCCTTTCTTGGCTATTGATTTCTACCAGTATTCTTCTCTGTCAAGGTCAAGGTGCTCAGAGGGTGGCTTCGGCCTATGGTTGGGTGACAAGGTTATTGTCAATGGTAAAACGAGCACAATATTTCATATTCTAATAGGTTATGGGCCCACACCTCCTTCATTCAATCTAAACACTAGAAGGAAGCACAGCCACTAGGGTATTGAGCTCACTGAGGAATTGCCGCTAGGACTACTGGCAGGAGAAGCTTCCAAAGACACTACCGCTAGGGTTACTAGCAGAAGCAATTGCAGAAAACCTAACCTCAGATGCGACACCTTGCAATGGAGCATATCACTAAAAAGGAGATATTCAGATGCACCCTAACTCAGCGCACCTTTTGGCTCTCTCAGAATATAGAAATGACGAAGTTGAAGTTTTGGATCAAGGCATGACCAGTTACCAGTCAACCGAAGACATGTGTGAAACAATTAGTCTTTTACACTACTCAGCACTTACCAGAACGATTGAAGATGACATGTGGATAATTGATAGCGGAGCTTCTAGGAACATGACAGGAGATCAAGCCATACTCTCAAATATAAATGAGAAGAAGATATCATACAAGGTAGAGCTTGGAGACAGAACCACTTACCCCGTGGAAGGATTTGGACAAGCCGCCATCAAAATGAAAACAAGTAATTATGTTAATTTCTTGAGATACAACCCGTGGATGGGTTCTTTAAGAGAGAGGCCTTTGGGAGAGGCCAGGATATATGCGCCTTTGGTGAGGCAATGTTGGATAATGTAAGGGCCATGCCAAAGTGATTCGAATTTGCCATGGCCAAAGGTATCATGAGCGAT
>SNQJ01S0026742.1:26145-62537 GCA_010110895.2 Picea sitchensis | reverse complement strand
AACATTGCAAAATCAAGTCGTAGTAGAAGTCTTCGAGAATATTGGATCCATTTTTTATATTAAAATAATAATTTGAATAACTCAAAATTGCAATTTCATAAAATAAAATAAAATCTATAACCAAACTCCAATGAATCTAAACACAAAATAAATAAATTCATAGAACATATAATTGCCTACTTAAATCCATTTCCATAATTAAAAAATAATAAATAAATAAAAATATCAACATAATCTCTCAAAACCCATATATATTTCTTTGGATTCACCTTTAACATTTCATATGGAAATAGCTAATGAAAAACTTAGCTATCCACTCTATTAGTCAAATGTGCAAGGATTCTACGCATGTCCCTTTGGTCAAGGAAATTCTACATCGTGGGGACACCGAAAATAAAAATCTTTATATAACATATATTTATATTCATTATATGGAAAGTACAAATATAGGCCGACAGAATCCCATACATATGGTAGAATGGAACATTCTCGAACCGAGGGAAACATGGTAAAACCGGTTTATGTAAACTTAGTAAAATAGTTTATATATAAAACTAGAAATGGAAAGAAAGTCACATCTAAAATCATTTACGACCAAATGTCGCTTTCTCCCTCGTGGATGTTCTGACATCAAGTTAGATTCTGACCAAATCTACTTAATCATTGACTTGACCAATAATAGGAGTTGCCATCCTTAGAGTGATGACTCTTCCATGAATCTAACTTGATGTACTCTCCCATGATTGTAACTTGATGATTGATGTGACTCCTAGGTTGTCTTGTATGTCGGTTGTGTTTGGGTCACAACCTTAGTGAGCTGGATTGTCCACTATTCCATGCAAATTCCACATTCTTTATGGTTGCCTTGGTGAGTTGGATAGTCCACTTTGCCATGCAAATTCTACAAATCTTTGTGGTCGGTTTGAGTTGAGATGCACACATGAATCAGATTGTATTGAGCTTACAACGTGTCATGTTCCTTACATCTAAATAGCAAAAGATTCCCCTATAAAATATTTAATTTTGAACGTTGGTCAAAATGATAGAAATTGCTTACTATTTCATATAGCATTTACTTTTGGAGGTCAGAACATCCACGAGGGAGAAAGCAACATTTGGTCGTACATGATTTTAGATGTGACTTTCTTTCCACTTCTAGTTTTATATATAAACTATTTTACTCAGTTTACATAAACCGGGTTTACTATGTTTCCTTGAGTTCGAGAATGTTCCATTCTACTATATGTATGGGATTCTATCATAAATGGAAATGGTTTATGTATGGGATTCTGTCATAACTGTAATAGTTTTTTTTTCTAAGTCTATATAAATCTACATGAAATTATTATTTTTTATTATTTAAAATCTATTTTTAATGTACAAATGGATTTAGCATGTTGAAAAATCTTTGGGACACTCAGATTATACATAAATAATCTCTCAAATATGTGAATCTAACAATTTCTATCCAGATTTCGAACAAATGTCCCTAAAAAATATCACCAAAAAGGAGTCATTTCTTAGAATGTTTAAACTAGACATAAATATAAATTATGTAAAGATTTTTATTTTCGATGTCCCATGATGTAGAATTTACTTGATCAAAAGGAGAACATGCGTAGAATATTTGCACATTTTACTAATGGAGTGGATAGCTAAGTTTTTCATTTGTTCTTTCCATATCAAATGTTAAAGGTCAATCCACATAAATATATATGGTTTTTGAGAGATTGGTTTTGGTTTTTATTTTATTTTATGTTTTATGGAAATAAATTTAAGTAGGAAGTTATGTGTTTTATGAAATTAATTTTTTTGTGTTAAGATTCACTGGAGTTTGGTTATAGAATTTTTAATGAAATTGCAATTTTGAGTTATTCCAATTATTGTTTTAATATAAAAAATGGATCCAACACCTTCGAAGACTCCTACTACGACTTGATTTTGCAATCTTAATGATTGATATCTGCACCTCCATCAATCCAAAATGAATCTTGCTAAGTTTCAAACAGAAATTGCGAATTTTCCTTCCCCTTACTTTGAGTTGTTGAAAAAGGTCCAATTCATAGAACATTTATCCTACATCCATATTGGAAAAAAGTCTCCAATGTGAATCAAAGAGTTGTTTTTTCTCTTACAAATGTGTTTATCAAGTTATCATTTTCTTGTGATCCAATTTATATTATTGGATTAGTTCCTCTACACATTATATTCATGAACCTTGGTTCCATTGATTCTATAGGGTATCTAGTGGATGTAAAAAAAATATGAGTTCCTTCAGCTTGTAAATTTGTAAGAGTATGATATATGTACCTTGAATTGATAAAGAATGAGTTCCCATAAAAGCATCTAAAATTCCATTATACTCTATTATAAGTTTTCGTGAAAGTAGCACCAATATAAACCCCTAGTTTTTCTATTACATTATCATAATATCTAAATTAAACTTGCTCGATTAGTAACTATCATGCCATTTCCAACCCTCAATGTTTGTATCGATTTAGCCATGCGTAGAACAGGGGATTTCTATAAATCGCCTTGTCTACTTTGGGGTTTCATTGTATGTATAAAAACCGAACTTTATTCATGTAGAGTGTAACTTGGTAATGAGAGATTGATAGGGAATGATATTAGCACGAGAGACAAGCTAAAAATTGTGCCTTAGACTTGATGTCAATATAATACAATTTCTGGTTAATAACGATAGCTGGTGTTCCATATTTTATGAAGTGTTTTTGAATCTGTTTGATTTGTAGCCTTCTTTAGGAAACGTGGGAGCGTTGGGAAGGGCTCGCCAGTGAATTCTCGTTGCCTCCTTGTTTCATAGTTGTAGAGGTAACAATATTATTGTCTGCGAGTTTTGTGATTATTATTGGTATCTGTCTATTGAAGAATATTTACTGTAAATGCTTTACAACCTCAGCATAATTGTAAGTCAAATATTAATCTTATATGTTGTAACTGTGAGCAACTGCAGATTCAAATGTATTTTGGTTCCTAGTGATATTATGTTTGTGGTTTGATATAAAAGTAACCCAGTTCTATTTTGAATATTTGCAGTATTCAAAATCCATCTTATTCTGTCTTATAGTGTATGTCTTTTCATTAGTTTGGAATGTGTGAGCTTTGAATGAGTTGAATAGACTAGTTCTTTTCTCTTTATATTTCTCCGCTTTAGATCGTGTAAGAATATTTACTCTATCTCTCTCAAGGACTAATATTTGAAGTGTGATTCCTTTGAAGTCTTTACATTGCATTACTTTAACTTTGTTTTCTTTCAGCATATGTGTGGATCCGCTATAGGAATAAGCCATTGAAGATCGAGATCTAACTCGGGAGATATGATCTTGCGATCCAATGTTAAGCTACATCGTGTGGTGTTAATTTTCAATTGATTTCAATTGAGCTTGTATTGTAATGAAATATTTCTCCCATCCAAGGCTGTCAAATAGTAATTTTCTTTATCGACTTTCTTCTTGATGATGTAAGTGCCAAGCCATGAGCTGTCATCTCTTTGGTCATACTTGGGCTTGCCCTTTTTCTTGTCCCACATGAGCGCAAGAATTCCTTCACTAAAATTGATATAAGGTATATTCTCAATGCATGGATAGGAAGAAGGCTTTGTGTTGACCATTCTTTTGATAGATTCTTCGCGTTCTTCTTCTTCTTTCTTCAAAATTTGGATAGACCCTGTCTCTTTCCCTTGGTACTTTGCAAGTTTCTCCTTGTATTCATCTGTCCTTGGAGGATAATATCTATGGAGTCTTCCTGCATGAAAGGAAACTCAGATGGATCATACTCAATAATTTGTTGGGTCACATCATAGTCACACTCACTGATGTAATCGGGGCCATTATGATCCATCACATGTTTATCATTCTTTTCCCGGTTGTACAAGATCTCAAAGGTGCCATCACCCGTGGGGATGCATGCATGGGTAAGGTTCATGCTAAGGAAACCCCCAAGGGCAGAAGACCAACTCCTTGATAAGATAATCCCCCAAGCATCCAAGACATCAATCACTACTATGTCTATGAGGAGGCTAATATGTGGAAAATCAATCAGAAAACCTCAACATCCTCACATAACCCATAAAACTTGACACTTTTAGAATCAATACCGCATACATTACCATAGGGTCGGGTTTTCTTCAAACCAAATTGTTCCATCACCTTCAATGACATGACATTCACTGAGGCCCTAGAATAAAACATACATTTGTTCAAGCGGAGGTCATTCATGCTTAATGAAAGACAGAAGAGAGGATTCTTGTCTCTTTGTCGATCGAGATACATAGTGTTCAAAATGATAGGAAGGTATTCCTTCTCGGTTGGTACTTGTAATATCTTCAAGACTTCCCTTTTCATAGAAGGGATCTTGCACATCTCGGTTACTAGGACCATCATATTCAGTTTTCCAAACATAGCTGCAACATCTATAGTCAACTGAATCTCGTCCATGGGAGTTGGATTAGGAAGAAACTCATGTACTAGAGGTGAAGGTGGGGCCACCTTCTTTTCTTATGGAAGAGGAGTGAAGGCTGTGATGGAGGGGATCACGATTTCTTTCTTCTAGTGTAGGTAAAAAATTCCCTCCTCCCTAACTCCTTCTTCTGATCATCTGTTAACTGATTCAAGGCCCGAAGTCTCCCCTCTCTTTCCCCCTGTCTTCTGGATTCATTGATCTGTTCTTGTGTGACTTGTTCCTCTTGAAAAATCCATATTATATCTATTAAATTCATACCGTAGAGAAAATATTCATCTCGTCGAGACACTCATCTTCTTTGTGAGGTTCTTGGCATGGAAGGCACCAAGATTCTATGTCAATGATCCCAACTGGTTTCAAAGTATTAGGGGCCTTTGCCTCTTGTTGAGGCCTTGGTTTCCAACCCATGGAATCTCTCTGTTGTCTAGTAAACTAAGGTTTGGGAGCAGATTGATTTCTCTCTACAATATTCAAATGACCCATAATTTGGTTCTACACCTGGGTAAGCTGAGTACTCATCTGATCTATTTTTTGAGTCAAGAGGGCAATCAAATCAAGAGAACTGTTGTTGGAAACCTTCGTCTTTGCTTCTATCTTGACATGAGGGTACTGAAAAGGATCCACCCTTGAATCAAGAAGATTCTATTCAATGTCAGCACTGTATTCTTTGGCATGTGCCAATGATGTGGGATTCTTATCCTTCAAAATGAAGTGAAATTTCCCTTCAAAAGTATTCATATAGAGGAGATGGAATGATGCGACTGTAGGACAAAATTATGTGAGAATCTGGCTGGATTGATTTCTCTCTACAGTATTCAAACGACCCATAATTTGGTTCTGCACCTGGGTAAGTTGAGTACTCATCTGATCTATTTTCTGAGTCAAGAGGGAAATCAGATCAATAGCACTATTGTTGGAAACCTTAGTCTTTGCTTCTATCTTGACATGAGGGTACTAAAAAGGATCCACCCTTGAATCAAGAAGATTCTATTCAATGCCAACATTGTATTCTTTGGCATGTGCCAACGATGTGGGATTCTTATCCTTCAAAATGAAGCAAAATTTCCCTTCAAAAGCATTCATATAGAGGAGATGAAATGATGTGATTGTAGGAAAAAGTCATGTCAGAATCTGGATGGACAACCTATCGAATCTGGTATTGAATTAATTGACTGTCTCATTCTCCTTTTTCTTTACCTGATTGAATTGAGCCACAAGTGTCCCACCATCTTTCTTTGTTGATCATCTTCTCTTAAATAACTTGTAAAAATCTTCATAAGACATGAGATGATTGTCAGGAAGGCCTATGAAACAATCACGAGCTTCTTTAGTCAATGCTGAAGAAAACGAATTCATGGATACATCCTCATGCTCAATACCTGCATTGTCCATGTACCGACCCATGATGTAAAGATGATCTTCAACAGTTACTACATTATTTAGTGGGAACTTTGGCAACCACTTGTTTGACTCTTTTGGCATTGCATTAGGGTATCCCTAGATGGTGGCCATGTTAAGAGGTTTGTAAAGGTATTTTCCCCCAGGGTGAGCCATTAGAGCAAGAGGAAGGGTACCATGGAAGAGAGTTTTGACAATGGGAGACTTGAGGGGAGGCCTTCTTTGGTAGACCTTAGAAGGCTTGAACCTCCAAGGGGGAAAATGATTAGAAGATGAAGGGTTCTGGGAAGGTGGAGTCGCCAGATGAGATTCAAGAAGAGCTCATCAAAAAGGTGAGAAGGAAATGTGCTTTGGGTGGATTCGCCAGGAAATCTATGGAAAAGGATTTTGGGTTCAAAAGAAAAATCCTCCCTGAAAATGACGCCAAAATGTTATCGCACAAGTTGTAGGTTGGGAAAATCCAGACCCAACCACCAAAATGGTGACAACTTAGAGATCACCTACCCACTGTCACCTTAGGAAGGTGTTCCCATCACTTTAGAGGTGATATGGTCACCTCAAGGGGGGAATCCTGGTGACCCTAGGGGGGATTGAGACAAAAAATGAAATGTATGAAGATTCCCCTAAAGTTCAAGTTTCTAGATGGTAAAGGGAACTTGGTAATGAGTCCTGAGGTTTTCTTGAGGTTGCCAATGCTTTGAATGACTTTCCAAGAGAAAACACCTGCCCGAGACACAAGGAAAACCAAGTACACCATGCAATATGTTAGGTGAAAAATAAAGTTAAGCTTGCTTTCCCTAATTGCATAAAAAATCAATGATATATATCAGCATGTAAAATATAATAGAGGCTGCAAAATAAGTGCCAAAAGTCTAGTTGAATAAACAAGAGACAAGCTAGTAAAGACTAGTTTAACTCAAGAATGAAAGAACAAGACTTTAGCATAAAAAAGGCTGTCATGTAATATCTCTGTAGTGAAATTGATCAGCCTTAATAATGTATAAAACCAAGCCTTATAACAAAAAATCTAACCAACAAAGATAACACTAAATTAGCCTAAAATATGTGCCTAGGTTAGTAGTTTGTTAGGGCGAAGTTTTGGCAAGTTTGTAGGGTTAGTTTAGGAGTTACCTAGGTTTAGAGAGTCAGATTTATGCAGCCCTAATTGCTGTAGGTTAGTTTTATTACAGAATCAATTTTTAGTGGATGAAAGGGGGCACCTCAATGAGGCAATATAGCCTAAGGCTCAAAGAATAATATCCAAGTGAGAGAACTTCAAAACTTCAACGTTTAATGTTTACCAATGAATTTTTTTTTTCTCCAATGCAAAAACTAGTGCCTTTGATAAATGGGTTAATGGGGTAAAAAGTAAAGATCTAGAGCTACTACCTCCTTGGGGGTATAAATCCTCTTATTCCCCAAGGAAAGTAACCTATCTAGGGTTTCGTCTAAGGGGTCTATGTCCTTATACTTCATCAGCAAACCCTTGCAAACAATAATTCTATGCTTAAATTTATGGTGGAGATAAAGTAAGGGTGTATGCACTTATAATCCCTACTTAGACTTAGAAACAATCAACCTTGAGCTTGAATTACAAATGATATCCACAAGCAAAACGTCTTACCTATCCAAATAACAACAAGATAAACCATAACATGCCAAGATAAACCATAACATGCCAAGATAAACCACCACAAATAGCTATAAAAGACCTCCAAGAGATAACACATCATCATCATGTAATTCATAACCAAAGAGAACACCATACCATAGCACAAAAGAACAAAAAGCTTGAAGGTAGCGAAAATTTCAGTCCATAGCTCTTCACAATGGGAGAGTTATGTTAAAAATGAGATTCACATGATCTCTATTTATACAAAATGTCTAACTCATAGTTTGTCCACTTAGCAAGGGTAAAACATAAGATAAGGGGTCAACAACCCTTATCCTACCCCTTGCATCAAAATGATATTAAACAATTCATCTTAAAATTCACTTTTGCACAAAAAAAACCCTAAAGTAAGATGATGTCAGCCCTTTAGGGTACGTTTTGGCACTTGAGAAACTTGTTGGAGAATATGTGGAAGTCATTGGGGCTCTTTGAGCCTTCTCATCATGTGCTAAGCCTTCTCCCTATTCTTTTCATTCTTTGTTTTTTTCATGTTTTAAGGAATGAGTTGAAGGCCACTGTCGTGGAGTAGTGTCCAGATAATGACAATGTCACTCACAAATACCTTGCGGAAATCAGAAGGTTGGCTCGTGATGAGACCCCCTTTCTCTCAGTTGTAAAACTGAGAGCCACTACCCTGGCTTGGTGACCAGATGATGGTAATGTCATACCACTAAATACTCATGATCATGATAGGCCGAATCATGATGATACCTCCTATCCTTCAACTAACCCCTTAAGAATTCATTATCATTTATTTTTGTAGGTCCCCTTTTCTTACAGAGAAGCATTTCATTGCTTTCTCAGGGGATCCCTTAGAGAATCATTTGGAAGGTTTACATATAGGATTTTATATTTTTAGCCAACAAATGGGGATACCACTAGTATTTAGATTTCCTTTTGAATATCCATTTACTAGTAATGAAGAGGGGATAGATCCTAGAAATGTGCATGCATAGATCAATGATTTGGACAAGATAACATGCAAAGCCATGGTATTCTGTTCATGCTTAATACCAATTATATGGACCAAGTCATGTTGTTTAATATTGTCTCTCCACATTTTGAAGTGTGTTTTTCCGACATTATTTGTTAGCATAGGATATAATAGAGATTTAGTCTTGCATTTCCCATGCTTTCACCTCTAAGTTTACGAAATCCTAGTCCATAATTTAATGTCAATAAATCAGTGCATATAATTTACCCAACATTTTTGGTGCCATTGTCGAGGAGGTGCTACAATGGATTAGAGCATAGGCAGGTTGCTTTCACAAGTTTTTTGTTTCATATTTAATTTAGTTATAACTGCAACTTGGTGGAGGAGAAGCGGTAAGACACAAAGATGCACTTACTTCATAATTTCTGAAGGGGTTCTAGCCCGATGCATTCACTTTGGTGAGTTTCTTTGAAGCCTCGTTGTTGTTTCTTTTTTGCAAGTGTGTTTTCTTTTAGTTTGATTCATGAAAAGAAGAGAAGAATAACTTTTGTGAATAGATAAATTGGTGACAACAAGATCTTAGTAGCACGGGGGCGCTTTGAGTACATGATTAGTTTGCTTGTATTTTATTTTAAGTGTGTTTCATTTTTCAATATTTTAGAGGTTTTCTATTGGAACTGTAAGATCCCCCATACACTAACCCATGTGCAGGACATGAACTACCAGCTGGAAAAATAAGGATGCTCAAGAGTCCATTGAGAAAAGAAGGAAACGTTACTCCAAGAACTGTCTCAAATCCTAGCAGCAACTGCAATCTCTGCATCTCAGGAAGAGCAAATCTTGACATCAATCAAGAATATACCAATAATTGAGACATCATAGACAACCAAAAAGTTCCATGAGCCACATCTAGGATCTCCCTCTAATCACCCTTGTCAAATTGTCAAGGAGACCTTGGAATCATGAACCACATCCGATGGAGAGAAAAATATAGAACTTGAGACCGAGGGATTTCCACCATTCCCATCACCAGATCCTTTATGCACTCAAGAAGTCGATCAAGAAGATCTGTATGACATGGAAAAGGAGGACATACAAAGTGGTCCAAATGAAGATGCCAACCAAGAGTATCACGACTATATTGAACATTTGTTCAAGATGACTGTTAGGTTGAAGCACCACTTTCTTCTTCATGAACTCTTAACATCTTATCATTTGAAGCAACCAATCTCTCACACTTTGGTATACATTAAAGAATATTTTTCAAACCTAAGTATGAATATATTTGTAATCATGTTACACACATGGATTCATTGGAAGTACTCATATACTTGAAAAGGGTTCTTTTCTTAAGTACGGTAGGATAGTAAACAAGTAAATAAATGATGGATATAGTTGTTAGTTTGGTGCAACATCGTTTTTATGTCTTTTTTAATAATTGGAACTATCAGGATGAGAAACTAATTTTAAGGGAGCTTGTTGCCCCCATATTTTTAATATGTTTTCAGCTGATAGTTAGATCTTCTTCCAAGTTTTCTAAATAAATTAGGCTATGAAGATTTGTAGGAGTTTTGCAAGTATTATCTTTTCAGTTGGACTGGGAGAACATCTTCATGAATTATTCAGGGAAGTAAATGCATTTCTTTTGGTTTTGTTGTTTCGTCAAAACTGTCTTTTATTTTGATCTTTTATTATCTAAGGTTGTTTTGGAACAATTGAATGAATTTATTTTCCTATTACTTCCCTAAACTTTGCTTTTCTTGTTTGAAGACTATTCTATGAATTTTATTAGTTTGCTCTACTATTTTTATGAACTGTCTTCCTTGTTGGAATTTACAATTAAGACAATTATTAACAAGGTAAAAATAAAAAGAAAAGAGTTCAAATATCGAACCCAAGACTTCTTTTCATAACCAATTATTTTCAGTTCTTTTAGAGATTCCTTCTCCCTTCTTTATACAAAATTTCTAACCATTTATTACAACAGTAGCTTAGAGCCTTGTCTTTAGTTATATTATGGGATTATAGAAATCTAAAATTCCATATTATGAGGCTCATAGGCAACTAGTACAACCAGATGTAATTTCAAAGTTGGTCAATAGAGCATCTTTATTAATGAGTAGAAAGAGAGTGCATGAAGTTTCTACCCATGGGAACACTACTATAATTCTATGTGAAGAAGATGACCTTAGGGACTAGAGGTACTTTTAGGTTATTCTCCAATGGTTTCATCTACCACACATTAAAAGGGCTTGACCATAGATATGACTTCAAATTGACTAAACTATTAAGTATCCTTTACATAGGGACAACCTATATGAAGGTAATCTTTCAAAATTACCCTTGAATTGGTACCATCACATGCCTTTAAGGGGATAATATATATATATATGGAAGTCATGGGACCAAATCCTTTGATAGAAAATGGGTGTAAGAGGCCAACCTGTTGAGGCTATAGATGCCTGCTGGTAGTAGGTCCCATCCTGTGTTACTACTAGGAAAACCCATCGAGGCTGTGGATGCTTGTGGGAAATGGGGAATTTTGCCTAGAGAGGGTCATATAAAAGTCAATACTTATAGGTGTCATCCCACACATGTAGAGGGATTTCTAATGACTGCTCCCCCATCTCTAATTATATTTGTTCAGCAAGTTGTAAAAAGGAAGTAATGGGACACGAGCTCTCAAAGTAAAATAGGTTTAAAAGGTTACCTCTTTGAGGCTAAAAATTCCTACCAACAGTGGGTTCAGACCTGTGGAACCTATATTGATTAAACCTAATCCATTTTGTCCCTATGTAAAATACTACTTGTGAAGTTATGTCAGGAAGAAGCATGAGTGGTTAGAGCCAGGGCTAAAAGAACTCCATTTAATTGTCACTTGAGAATAATCCTAAGTTGAACTTAAGACCCTATCATCCAATTCATATTATATATAAGATGTACTATCTTAAGAGTGAGACCATGATCTTAGAAGCCTAATATACTCAAGTGTGAAATTTATCTTTATTACTTGAATGATTGTAAATCTTTTGAAATTGGAAAATGTTGGCTAGTTTCCTATAGGGTTTTCATTTGTTGAGACTGTTGATACTCTTTTATTTTCCTCTCTAAAGGGAAAGAACCAAATCTCTAGTCTAATTTATAAAGGGCTCCTTGAATATAAGTGCTACTAATCTTTTGATGAAGTTTGCATAAGTAAGGAAATATAAATCTCTACCATATAACAAAATTACTAAAAGCTGATTATAAATATTTTTGTGGGTTATGCTTGAATTATCTGGATCAGTCATAGGGGGAATATTCATAAGTGATCTTCAAAAAATATTCAAAATTTTAAATGAATGTGGCATTGAATGTACTTCATGTTATGATCAATTTATACTTTTATGGTATTATGACTTTCTCTCTATGTGGTTAGGTCTAGTGACCAACAATAAGTCTATTCATACTCATGGAATTTGTGCCCACAATACATTAACAACTTTCATATTTCTTTTCTTAGCAACTCTCATAAGAATATTGCATCAATTTGTTTTCTTGTAGAAGCATGTTCTAACAAAATCTTACCACTCATTCTTAAACAATTTTCATGAGGACATGCAAACCCTTCAACATGGGGGATCCACCAGATCAACTTCCATTCTCTTCATCTCTTCCTATATTTGACAGCAACAAACACTTCAATAAAAATGAGTTTGTATACAACCGACTTCAACATACATGTTCTAGCCATTTAAACTATAGGACAATCTGAAAATATTATCATCATTGGATAGGCCAAACATGTTCAGAAGTGAGAACTTGGAGTTGACTAGCAAGGATCCACTAATTGTTTTCATGACAAGAGTCAAAACAAGGGTTTGCAAAGATATATCTTTTACTCCTTCATGTAATGAACTTTTAAAAGTTCGTTGCCTTTGTACTCTCTTTATGTTTGATAAGAAGTCATGCACCTCAATGGAAATAAATTGCAAACAATTAACTCCATAGTACTAGTTTCATAGTCTCATTTTATCACTTAGTTTCAAACTTAATGTCATCACCTCCATATCATTTTTTGTCACTTTCCATCATGTCCATTATTTTCCATTCCCTTTTTATCATCTCCACTTCATTCTCATAATTGCCACTTTTCATTTTTGTCTCTTTGTTGCTTTAAATTCTACAGGTGATCTTGTAACACCCACAAGATACTGCAACAACTATTTCCAGTTGATACAAGATCCCATGTTAGTTGTAGGAAACTTCAAAGTTCAGATTATGCAATAAGATGAATTGCATACTGAAATTCCTTGGTTTCTATGAAACCCATGCATTTTATTTCATATATCCACCATGAAAATCATCACCAACAACATAAATATATTTGACCATGGACGACAATCTCATCAAGTTTCTATATAACCAAGTATCAAAGCTCTCTCTCTCCTACCTACAGTCAACAATTTTTATTTTTGAGCATCAAATATTGACTTAGGAAAGCATGTGACCATCATACAAAGGTAAAACAAAGGTAATAAATCATTTTTTCCGATCTTCCTAGAGTTATCTATGATATGGTAAGTCACTTCATAAATTTTATTGGCTTGTGATTGGCTTACATACATGAACTTCGTTCCAATTTTTCCACTACTTACCACCATAGTCAAATATCATTATATTTAGTGGATTGTTATTATATCTCCCATACCATCCACATCGCCACCTTCTCGAAACATTGCATAGTAATGATCTCTTGATCATGTTTTCCTATCCTTATATTCCATCTACATGCTATTTTTATCTAGAAAGGTAACTAATTGTCATTGCAATTATCACTGAAGACTCATTTTGAATCACTTATAGGATTTGAAATGAGATCCCATAACCATCTGTAAAGCTGACCATTATGTTGATTAAACCATATGCCATTTCCTCTCTTACTTTGAACAATATTCTCAATCCATAATCTCGATTTCCTAGCCTTCACGCTTATCCCATACGAGCAGAGAATTGTTAACTAGGGGTCCGATAGAACTCTGGTTCTAGGGTTTGCAACAACATGGAGAAACTAAGGAAAATACGACACGAACCCTCGTCGTTGGGAGATCTGGAAGGTTTCCAAAATACAACGCAAGAAAATCAATATTGGAGAGGGCAGGTTGGATGCCATCCCTTTCACAATTCGTTGGCCATAATGATAGAGTAACATAGGCCTTTGCTAGAAGTTTTGATGAAAAAACCACTCGAATTGGGGACCTAGTGATTAGAATAATAGAGGAGGTGATAGCATCAACTACAAGGTTTCCTCAGGAGGGTGAAGAATGGTTGAAAAAAAAACGGATAGGGCAAGGAGCATGGTCGAGGCTTTTGATCAATACAGAGAAGGCACCAGATTGGAAAGGTGGAGTTCCTCGTTTGTGGCTTAAGGAGACGTGGTGAAATATACTCTTTGTGCTTCAAAAGTTTGTAACTTGTGAGGGCCGGTATGCCATAGTTTCCCTTTATCACATCAGATTGCTCTTGCATTTTGAGTCTAACAACAAGATAAATTTTCCATTTTATTTTTTCAAAAGTATTGAAAAAATGGCCAGACATGTTCAAAACAATCCTTAAAATGTGTTTAGTAGTTTATATCATCATGGGATTATTCAAATTTTGATGATCAAGGAGCTGAGAAAACACAATGATAACTAGTACTGATCTTTCTTGGTTAGAAATGAGTTCGTTGAAGCTGACACTAGGTTAATTGATTTACGTCATGGAATTGCTCATGTCCCTGAAAATAACGAGATCACCACTAATGAACATGAAGACCTCATCTCTCATGGGACTGATGGATTCATTTTTAGCATTCGAGATAAAAAGAGAAAGTCCTTTCCAAGATGAAATAAGGAGTCAACTAAGGTTGTAATACCTCCATGAAAACCTTTCATGCATAAGAAAGCTAGATAAAATGTTGAGGTGCTAAAGTTAGAAGTATCAACACCCATACAACCACATATAGACCTAGTGTTTGATGAGAAAATGACACCAGGGCATACAAATCCACAGAAGAAGAAAAATTTTGAACCCCGCGCCAAATAATTTAAAGGAAAAGAGACCGACCCAAGCATTGAAGATGTAGCAACATATTTAATGGACATTTATGAGGACAATGCCAATTATAGTGAACCTTTACAACATACGATGTCTTCAAGTAATTTTATGAAACCCTATGCTTAGGAGAGTGTAAAAGTTAGAAAAATTAGAGGATAAGATCAAGGCATGTGAAGAATGGCATGTGAAGAGTGAGAACATTGTTCTTAAGGAGAGGTATTCCTATATTCAAGTTGAAAACAAAAAAATGGTCAAAAGAAACAAACAATTGTTTAAGAGTGTCAGGAGATAACATACATAGTCTCAACAATTGATCATACGCAATAGGACTTTGGATAGACATCTCAAAGAGGAAAGGGATATGAAACCTAATGTCAGTATTTCTATTGGCAAGTAGCAAAGAAATTCTATTATTTTTTTTTTGCATTGATATGGACATCAGTTTTGTTTGTACGAGGATGTACAAAACCCTTAGGATGGGGGTACATTGGACCTCTAGAATTAACGATTTAATCGCTAGTATAAACCCTTTTCAACCTAGTTGACCTTCCTTTTTGCCTCATTTCATCCTTATTTTCACTATTATTTTTGAGTTTTGGTGGGAAATCTATCTAATGCAAATAAGGTATGAATCTATCAAATATGTGGCTTTTTCCATTGAATAAGTAACTTAGGATGGTTGATTAAGTTGGTTATTACTGATGATGTTTGTTGAAGTTCAGACTCTATAACATGAATGGGAACCTGCAACAACTGGAAATAACATGACAATCATTTACACATCAAGGACCAACACACAGTCAAAGTAAAGCATGCGTTTTTGCTTATGGTTGGGTCAGATTGCTTTGGAACCCACGATCTTCTAGAGACAGGGACTAGAGAGCACACATGCAAAGTAATAGAGGAACCCAATAGATGTAGCCATTGCTTGTATCTCCAACACGATTTATGGCTTAATATGATATGAGTTTGGTATCCTCATGCATTTTCATGTCACGAGGATATCTCAACATCACTTTCATAGTGTATACTTGTCATTGCTTTACCAGATCCATACTATTTCGAACCCTCACTATTTGTATCGATTTAGTCATGCGTAGAACATGGGATTTCTCCAAATATCTTTGTCTACTTTGGGGTTTCATTGTATGTATAAAAATAGAGCATTATTCATGTAGAGGGTAACTTGGTAATGATAGATTGACAGGGAACAATATTAGCACAAGAGACAAGATACAACTTGTGCCTCAGAATTGATGTCAATATAATACAATTTTTGGTTAATAAAGAGAGCCGGTGTTCCATATTTTATGAAGTGTTGTTGAATCTCTTTGATCTATAACATTATTTAGGCAATGTGGGACCACTGGGAAGGGCCCACCAGTGAGTTCTCGTTGCCTCCTTATTTCATAGTTGTAGAGGTAACAATATTATTGTTTGTGAGCTTTGTTATTATTATTGGTATCTGTTTATTAAAGAATATTTACTATAAATGCTTTGCAACCTCATCATAATTATAAGTCAAAGATTAATCTTATATGTTGTAACTGTAAGCAATATAGGATTTGAATGTGTTTTGGTTCCCAATGATATTTTGTTTGTGGTTTGATATAAAAGTAACCCCGTTTTGTTTTGAATATTTGCAGTATTTAGAATCCATCTTGCTTTGTCTTATAGTATATGTCTTTTCATTAGTTTGGAATGTGTGATCTTTGAATGAGTTGAATAGACTATTTCTTTTTTCTTTATATTTCTCCACTTTAGATCATGTAAGAATATTTATTGTATCTCTCTTAAGGAATAATCTTTGAACTGTGTTTCCTTTGAAGTCTTTACATTGCATTACTTAACTTTGTTTTCTTGAAACATATGTGTGGATCCACTTCAGGAATAATCCATTGAAGATTGAGATCTAACTCAAGAGATATGATCTTGTGATGCAATGCTAAGCTACATCGTGTGGTGTTAATTTTCAATTGATTTCATTTGAGCTTGTCTTTCTTTCATTCATTACATTCTGAAGTGTGTTTTCCTTGAAGCCTTTACATTGTGTTACTCTGTGAATATATCAAGATTGTTGACCATATCTAGTTAGAGTCACCTCTTTTCACATAGACAGACTGTCTAGATGCAAAAGTGAAACATAACCGCTTAGACTTGTTAGACTTTGCATGTTTGTGGTTGCTTTCTTTTGAGTTTGATTGTTTACTAGTATTTAGATTTCCTTTTGAATATTCATTGACTGGTAATGAAGAGGGGATAGATCCTAGACATGTGCATATGTAGATCATTGATCTGGATAAGATAACATGCAGAGCCATGATATCATGTTCATGCTTAATACCAGTTATATGGACCGAGTCAGGTTGTTTAAGATTGTCTCTTTGCATTCCGAAGTGTGTTTTACCGACAATAGTTTTTAGCGTAGGATAGAATAGAGCTTTAGTCCTACATTTCTTGTGCTTGCACCTCAAAGTTTAAAACTCCCTATCAATAATTTAATGTCAATAAATTAGTACATATAATTTACCCAACATATACAAGAATGAAATGAACCTTGTGTCCATTTTCTTTGGAGACAAAATCATCCACTAACAAACTAAATGTTTATTTGTTTTTTATTTATTTTTTATCGTTGCATCTATTTGCTTTGGAGACAAAATCATCCACTAACAAACTAAATACTGATTTGTTTTTTGTTTTTCACTTTCTATGTTTATTTGTTTTCTTTTTTCACTTTCTAATCCTATAAATATGATTTATTATATTAACATGCATGTGAAGATTAATCCTAAAAATATGATCTATTATATTAACATGCATGTGAAGATTATGTATAAATATAAAATATAGATGCTTCCTCATTTTTTAATCCTAAAAGTATGATCTATTATATTAGCATGCATGTGAATATTATGTATAAATATAAAATATAGGTAATTCCCTCCTTTACTTTAAATGAATTGAATAAAAAAAATGATAAGATTAATTAAGGACTAGTCGAACCTTTAATCTTTATTTAAAAAAAAACTAATTTTAAAATACACTGCATAATGTATTGTGATATCTTGATATTTGAAATAACAAAGTTGCCTACCTTCACGATGTTTACTCTTATATTTAGATAGAAAAATATGAACACTTGTTGATAGACGTGTATATGTACCAAAATGGTTATACACATACAAGTGCCATGATATTCATATTCATTGATCATGCAAAATATAATTTGTTGGCAAATCATGATGTTGGATTTAATGGGTATTAAAATTATATAAAGGGATTGAATATGATGTATGAAAGTGTGTATAATATTTTTGTTCCGATCTCTTGTAAGAATTGAATGGATGATAAGTAGAGTACAAACTAAAATAAACAAATGGTGAGAATGCTAGAAAGCATTGAAAAGTATTGAATTCCATTAGAGCATTGAATCTCACTAGTTTATGGAGAGGAAATGGAAACTTCACCACTGTTCTACTAAAATTTTGTGAAGAGTATCATTTTTACTGACAAAAACAAAATATACAAAATATACTTATGTTCTTCAAATCCACAATTGTATTATTAAGTAAACAAACCAAGAATTTGATTTCTTTACTAAACAAATTAGTTATCAAATCAAAAGATTGACCAATATTTTATGAGCAAACTTGAAGGGTTCTTCAATTGACCTTTAGACTTCAAGTGAGGAGGTTTGGTCATTGATATTGTTTCTATCCATTTAGGTGGCTTAATCTCAACCTTAATCAAGCTACTTTCCCATGTATAGGCAAAGCAAGCAAGAATGTGCCCAATACCCACACACCCAAATGTAATCAATATAATTTGGCGGCTTTTTAATATGTATGAAATGTTATGTAAATTACATAGAATGGAGAAGGAAATCAATACAAAGGAGTGAAGTGCTTATTCTTTGTGTAGTCTATAGTGTATATTTTATGCTAATGAAGGCTCCATTATGATTCACATTTCATAAACTAATACAACATTTTGCCTACTTGCAAGCACTTGAAAGGATGTTTAATCTAATATTTCTCCTTATACTTCTCCATTCCATATGCGTAGGTTAGTAAAATGTGATGTACAGTGAGATATGGTTCTATTGAAGAGGAATTTTTAGTTGTGCATGCATAGTTCCTATGAGGGGTAAAACATGTTGTGGGTGGAAATATTCTAATGTTGTATACCAATTGCCACAAACAAATTTGGCTAGTTCGCATAGTCATTGAATCCCTATAATACAATTTCTACATAATCTTCGAAGTCCTTGCCTCATGCAAAAGAGATAGCACAAACAAACTCATGGAAAATACAACAATATATATTCAACTTCTACAAACCCACAATAGTATACTTGAATTTCAAATTTTTGCAATAGTTCGGAATTTCATTTTACTAGACACTTTGATGTAAATGAAACACATGGAACTTCAATTTGAGGTTTCTTATGGAGGAATATTCCTTTAATAATTAATTCATATAGGAAAAAATTTACCTTTGATTTTAGAGAGATCTGATATCTAGAATCCAAAACAACCTTGAATGCATTTGATTTAATTTGAAGGGAATCCTCATATCCATTTAATTCCAAAGCATAACCCTTCACCCCAATTGATTTTAGAGGATGAAATTCAAATGCATTAGATTTGGGAGACAAATATTGGGATCGACGAGTGTTCGTCTAATCCAAATAACTGCAATCTATCACCTGCCAATGGTTATATCATCCTTCTCCACAACTAAATTGTCTCAAGCCTTGATGCAAAATGTTGTTCATGAGGCTCCACATTTGATATCTCGATGGTCATTCTATGAATATGCTTATTTCAACTGGAGACCCCTAGGGAATCTCCTTTAGATTAGAACATATGATCTCCTCATTCTTCTTATTTTTCTTTCCATCTTGAATAAACAAAGAAAACACATATCTTTGTTCCAGGATATGAATGTGCAGTTGGAAGATGCAACAATCATGCTTCATAATCTGCTTTATAAGTTCCTTGGGAAGTAGTTATCTGGATCTTGAATGTGAGAGAAACCCAAAGATCTTGTGATTTCTATCAATAAAGTGAGGGGGTTGTGTGGAATTTCATGAATGTACATGTTCATCAACTTTGACAGCCTTGCTAGAGGTTTCAAATTCAAGGTATTAACATTTTCATTAGCAATAGAGTTCATTGCAAATGTATAGATAGGATGGATGCTCTAGACACTATCATCTTAGATGGAAATAATAGTGCATGACCTAACACATTATTTCTATGAATGTGGACATTGGATGCCTCAATACTAGAAATCTCTACAGTCACCATGTTCACTACTTAGTAGCACTAGACACTAAAGGTTACAACTTGAAATCATTGTACACACCTGTCACTTATATTGAAGGCCATGATTTAATTATAGCTCGTAGGACATCGCACACCCTTCCTAGCTATTACATTCAAAACATGGATCAAAGTGCTAATGGAGAAGTGTCATTTCAAGTAAACATAATTCAACAATGGTAGATGAAGGTTGCAGCATAAAAATCTTTAAAAAATTCATGAATATTGTTTTCAATTTTATTTTTATTTTTTAAAATAAAACTACTTATTTGGGGATTGATTTTCCATTCAAAAACCTTAACTAAATAAAAAAAAAAAAAAAATTGATAAATTTTCAAAATTACAAATATATTTTTGATTTTAAAAATATTTCTTTTCATATTTCATTTTTCTAAAACTTTAAAAAACTTTATAAATTTTAATCTTTGTACCATGAACTAGTGTGCAATCAATCATTTTGACCACAAAATAAAAAGTATATTCCGTACTATGTCAAGGACTAATAAGCAAGAGCCTCAAACAGACATAAAGTAAAAATTATGCTCCCTACTATGTCAAGGACTAATAAATATAGTCACTACCTTTTCTTGGAGGAGAATCACGGTAGGCACTACTAGCTCCTTAAATTGAACATCGAATCATTGATGTTAAAGCCAATTTGTTTTGTTGGGTAATGCATTATATATTGTTAAGCATGAAATGGGGATTACATTTTGTTCATTTATGATATTGTATCATAAACTGGCATCATAATCATATAAACATTACAATATAAGGATGCATCAAAAAATAAATAAACATGGTATCAAAAACATGTTTTAACATTCTCCATAGAATTCGGATTCACTCACAAATGGAAAATAGTAATTTGTTGTGCAAAGGTAGAGACACTATTCATTCCTTTGCATGGATCACGAATTTGAATTTCTATCTGTGAATGAAAAAACAATAAGTTGTATATTTAGAGATATGGCATTTGGAATACACTGACAAATGCTTCCTCTACATTAAAGTATTAACTTTTGTCAAGTGCAATGTCTAGTAAATTTTCCATAGTGCTCTTGTTGCTATTCATGGTGTTTTTCTTGGGTTGAATGTGAGGCCATCAAAGTCAACGACTAGGTTTTGATTGTTACTAGGCTGTGATTGTTATTGTTTATCTTGGTGTTAAATCAAAGGTTGTTGAAGTTCATAGATGTTTTATTGGTTGGATAAGTTTAGTTTATATGTCTATAATTCTCCACAACATCTCATTTATTGATAGAATTTAGTTCTATTGGTAATTGACTTCAATAACAAGCTTTTGAATTTCTTTGATAGTGTGATCTATTACACTTTGAGCTAGTGTAATTGATTTTCTCCTTTTTTTCTATTGATATATACCATTTATTTTCCTAACTGACAAAGTCCAATATGATTTTTTCCCAACTTTTGTAAATGGTTTTTTATTTTTGTAGTTTCCTTTAGCACCTATTCTCTTTGCCTTACCTCATCCTTCTCACTACTGTTTGCCTTACCTCATCCCTCTCACCAATTGTCCAGAACATATGGACTCTTAATGAAATTCGACTATATGCTATCTTGTAAGGTATGATGTATGTTGTTCCTTGAAATGTGTAATCTCTCTACCGAAGAAGCATCTCAAACAACTTCATGAAAGTCAAATTTTTTAATGGATGGAATACTTCATCACTATATTTTGGGTTATACGCTTCAATTTTCCTGAACATGCCATGTAGCATGTCAATCTCAAACAACTTTTCATAATCATGTGATCTCCATTCTACAACTTCTTTTCGCTTCACATATTTGTTGCTTTCCATATGATATAAGGTGAGCACTTTAACATGAATATGTTTTGTCTTTGTTGTCTATTATTTATAAAGATATTTTGATGTCTCTTATGCAATATGTTATTTGTTCCTTGGAAGTTGGCTATGGAACTTATCTACCTACGGTTCTCTTTTGATGTGTCTTATGCGATATGTTCTTTGTTCCTTGGTTATGGAACTTATCTCCCTATGGTTCTATTTTTTATATCTTGTAATGGTGGCATAATTACGAAAATTTGTCTAGATAGGATGCATTTTTAGAAACACTAAAACTATATCAATTTCCTCTTTCAATTTACTCTCTTCTATTTATTTTCCTATTATTCTCTAGCCATGTCTAGTTTGTTCTTGAATTGTTTTAATCCCGCAATAGCTATCCTTTGGCTTATTTAAGAATCATAGTTGTATTAACCTCTTCAAATGTGTAAACTTTAGGTGTCATTAGGTCGTTGCATTTATCCATGGTTATTGGTGTAATCAATGTTTTTTATCAACATATTTTTCTATGGGAGAAATTGGTAATCCACTCTTATTTTACCTTCTATCTTTTGCTTCTTTCTCTATTAGTCGTCCAACAATTGTTGTTTCTATGTAGAAACCCTTTGTTTCTATAGCCATGCTAATTTGGTACTTCTTTCAATACCTTATTGTTGGACACACAAAACAAATATAAACACGTAGTACATTTATTCATCAATATGATATAGATATAAATACATCAATGTGACCTTTGGATTCATCTTCCAAGGTCTCTTGGACATATAATAATGTTTCCTATTACTTGACTATTCATTTTCCATCAAGTGAGGAATACCATAACCCTAAATGGATTAGGTTTCCAAAATCCCCTCCCCCCCCCGCATAAATCCAAAGGGGTGTATATGATTCCAAGAAGAGAGATGAAATATAAAAGTGACTAGTTGAAATATGGAAGTGTACAATTTTTGATGGCTGAATGTGCTCTTGAAATCTAGTGGTTTTGGGATGACCACAAACCAAAAGGATAGTAGAAGGTGATGCATTCTACTAAATGGTGGTGGTGGTTTAAGGAAGACCATAAACCAATCTGGTGGTTTACGAATGACAACAAATTCTGGAACTTGGCTTTAGGGCTCAATGGTTCTCGAATCATTTCCTAAGTTAGCTAGAAGTTGATGTCATCTACTAATTGGAAGTGATCTCGAATGATGGTTTAAAGATGACCACAAACCAATCTCTAGAACAATATGGAAGTATTATACTAAATGGAGGTTTTGTTAGGAAATCATACTTCCACGCTAAACCCAACAGAAGAGAGCAAGAGAGATTTAAGCTAGAAAACAAATGACAAAGAAAACACACAGTACACAAAGATTTTACCCTAGAAACCCAAATGGGAAAATGAACATTCCTTGAGCGTCTTTCTCTCTTGTTGTCTTATTCATTCAAAATAAAAGTTTACATGCCTAACCTTATTTCACACCTAAGAAACAATCAACATCATACCCTCTTGCTTTATACAAGGATAACACTATAGCCAATTTGACTTACATATACATGACTAACAACCTACTGCTAAAGATTAGAATCAAGATCATTTCAACAACTAAATATTAGCTAAAATATTAGCTTATACAATATTACAACACGCCTTATTTATAGGCTTTATAGTAGGCAAAACCCTACACCATTGGCACCCAAAAACGATTAGAGATCCACACAAATCATTTGCTACAAGTATTGTGAATCTCAGGATTCTATTACAGTCGAATTCCAATCAAATTACTAGTCGACTACCGGTCGACCTTCATTCGACATTTAGTATGTTTCCACACGATTGTTTGTCGACCTCTTGTCGGTTGAACTATTTTACTTTCTATCGATTAATTCGACTTCAACTTTGCTTGGTCGATCCACCTCGACCTTTGAATTTCATTGCAAAAAACATAACAACCCAACATTATCCCACTTGTTGTCTTCTTTGTTGAACCAAGATTTTTCCTGAACTTTTGTTCACGGAACGAGGGAAACAATGCACATCGCCTCTCTACACCAAGAGAACTTCACAACACTCACAGACTTGGTCAAAGAATCCGCCATGTTTTCCAAAGTGTCTACTTTCTCCAGAAACACCTTGTTTCTTTCCACCATGTCTCTAATGAAATGGTATTGTACATCAATATGCTTAGTCTTGGAATGATAAATTGGGTTATTTTCCATAAATATTGTGCTTTGATTTTTGTAACTTATCTTCATATCTCTCTGCTCAAACTTGATCCCTGAACACAGTCGTTGCAACCATACTGCTTCTTTGCTTCCATGGGTGGATGCCATGTATTTAGCTTATGTTGTTGACAAGGCTACAACCACTTGTCACTTACTCATCCAACGAATTGCTCCACCAAAAATCTTGAACACATATCCACTGGTCGACCTTCGTCGATACATGTCTGCATCCCATTCAACGTCAACAAAGCCATGCACATATACTTCACTGTCATTTCTAGGTTTCCCTTGGTAGCATATAGAATAGTCTTTTATGCTAT
Organism: Picea sitchensis; assembly: GCA_010110895.2. Classification (NCBI taxonomy): domain Eukaryota; kingdom Viridiplantae; phylum Streptophyta; class Pinopsida; order Pinales; family Pinaceae; genus Picea; species Picea sitchensis. The sequence goes on along the minus strand of SNQJ01S0026742.1, from coordinate 38,286 downwards.
GCAAATACCTTAATATTCTCTTGACAATTGTCCAGTGCTCCTTTCCAGGTGTCGAAATGTATTTGCTCAACACTCCCACTACATGGGAAATGTTTGGTTGAGTGTAGACCATTTCATACATTATACTACCAAAAACACTTGCATATGGGACACATTCCATTTCCTCTATTGCTTCCTGCTTATTTGTACATTGTTCAACAATTAGCCTTGCTCCCATTGGAATTGGCACCTTTACAAGTTTGCAATCCTGCATGTTGAAATGTTTCAAAACTATTTCAATATACTTCTTCTGATTCAACCAAAGCTTCTAGCTACTTGATCTTTCTTGATATCCATTCCCATAATGAATTTCCATGCATTGAGATCTTTATGTCGAACTTGGAGGACAACTGCTTCTTCACCTCCTTTATTGTATCTAAGTTATTTCTGTTCTGCAACATGTCATCAACACACAATGCTACATATATGAAATTCCCACCTTCTTCCTTGGAATATATGTAGTGATCAACTTTTCTTCTCACAAATCCCAAACTAAGGATGTATGTGTCAAACTTTTGATACCACATCCTTGGTGATTGGTTTAGACCATAAAGGGGTCTTTTCAATATGCACACCAAGTATTTCTTTCCCTTTACTACAAATCCTTCAAGGTGTTTCATGTATATTTATTATTCCAAGTCCCCATGTAGGAATGCTGTCTTCACATCCATATTTTCTATTTCCAAATCGAATGTTGCAGCCGGAGACTTGGGGATATCCTTTCGCTACCTGTCAAGCTTTGAATTTATCGACTTGACCCATTGTGTTCATCTTTTTTTTGAATACTCACTTCCTAGCGACGAGATTTCTTCCACTAGGTAATTCGACTAAATCCCACCTCTCATTCTCATGCAAGGATTCCATTTCTTTGACCATGGCATCCTTCCAGAGTCTACCCTCTATTGAGTTGACTACCTCCCTAATTGACTTGGGCTCCTCGTTAGTGGAAGTTGACACAAAAGAGAAATGGAATTCAGGTGGAATATACCTTTCGATTGGTTTTCTTACTCGTTCAAACCTTGTTACGACTGGGGTTGGTTGTTCCACCTTCTCATATGATTTAGCCGACTCATCTAAATCATCTTCTTCTTCGTTCCTTAGTTCAAACCTCACCTTCTCTTGATTATTCTTAATTTGAACCTATTTAGACTTAGACTTTCTTATGATTAATTTGAAGAGCACATCTCGACTATACACTATTTTCCTTAATGCAAGATCCCAGAGCTTATATCCTTTCATTCCTTCTTTGTATCCAATGAAAAAACACTTGACTTCCTTCTTGTCTAGATTGCTCCTCTTTTCCTTGGGAACATGCACAAATTCATCATAGACAAATACTTTGAGATGTGAAAGTGAAGGCTTCTTACCAGACCATACCTCATGTGGATTCGAGTTGACTAGCATTTACAAAGGAGACATATTCACCAAATATTTTGCAACGTCTACTGCCTCTACCTAGAATTCTTATGTGAGCCCAGCACCACTGAGCATGATCCTTTCCTTGTCTATCAATGTTCTGTTCATTCTTTTGACAACTCCATTTTATTGTGGGGTATATGGTGTGGTACTTTTGTGTGCTATGTCATATTACTTGGAAACACATGAGAATATACTTGTAAAAGGATCATAACTATTTGAGGTCATTATTGCTAATATATTAGGTCTATAAATTGAGGATTTGGGTTAGACATCAATTAAGAATCAATGGTAATACTTTTATTTAGAGGAGATGAAGATGAAGATGAAATTGATCTCAAAGGGTAGAGTAATAAAATACCAAGTAAAGAGGATAGCTGAGGCCATTTTCATTGAAAATAAGATAGATGAAATGGGTGTGGAAAATGAATAAAAACCAGGAAAGTTGAAACCATATCAACAACCTCATTTCCAGGAAAGTTTCAAAGTAAGACAAGAAAATCAAAATCAAAATTACCAAGGAATAAGATGGAATAACCAACAATATTCATGGAATAGGGCATCACAATAATATTATTTAACAATAAATTATTAGAGACCATCAACTATAACAAATTGGAGATGTCACAACAACAACACATGAAGTCAAAGGAAATAAATGCACGTAATAACTAGGTATTAAGGATTAAGACTAAAAATAATTTAGTTTAAATGGATGGATCATCATCAATGGCAACACGAAAACATGAATATAAAGAAATCCTATTACTTGGTTTCATCACATGTAAATCCCTTAACTACAAATCTTTGAGGACAAATCTTTTTATAGGAGGGTGCTATGATATGACCTCTATAGGGGAATATATGGGGTTAAATGTATATGTAATGAAGCAATTGTCTATGTAATAGGGATCAACCTAATAAGGGGCCCACATGTGTAATGAGAAAATAGGCATACATAGAGGTCACATAGTCATTATTGGATATGAAAATGAGATTTAGATATATGAATGCATTGGAATAGTTGGAGAAGGTTCTCCTATTCTTTAAGGAGTTCTTCTATAACTCATCTCTCTTATATATCTTGAAGTTGTGTTCCAATTTCACATTTGGTCTACATTGTGTGTACTTTGATTTATTATTCTATCTTAATTATTTGTTACATAACAACCATGGATGTCAATTAACAAATGTTAAGGTGACATTCAATTAATGTGTTTTTGAAGTCTCAGTGACGTATGTGAGAGAAATCCCGATTTTTCATGTGGTAGCGACATGTCAACAAAAGGATGATATGCAACATGCCACATTGAAACTATTGTTGGCACACTTACTTATACTATGAGGGGGGGTGAATCAATATAGGATTTTTCTTATTTTCTTACAATATTTATCAATTTATTACTCTAATAGTCATAAGCAGTTAATGTTAAATATATATACAACCATACAATCCACTATAAAAAATCATTTAACATGGAAACCTAAATGGAAGAAAACCACAAAGATTATATTTATAATATCATGTAGGCACCAACCTATTGTTACAATATCTATAGGAACCAACCTACAGGAAACACTAATCACCATAGTTGAGCACCAACTTAGCCATGCTTATAGGAACCAACCTACAGGAGACACCAATCCCCTTAGCTGAGCACCAACTCAACAATACTTGTAGGCACCAATCTACAACTTCTATATTTGTAGGCACCAACTTACTGGAGACACCAATCTCCTCAAACCATAAAAAATACCAAATCATTTGTTTACTTTGAGCCTTCACTTGCATAAAGTTTCTACTTTGTTTTTTTTTTCTCACAACACTCTCTGCTAGTTCACAATATACAAGACTTTATATGTTCCTTAGACCTTGCACCTTCTATCCACCCTTACACAATCACATTTCCCTCTCTTTTATTCTCTTTCTTTCTCAGACCTCGAAGCCTCAAAGCTTCATTATTCATACCCATACACTCAAGAGTTTTTCCATTAAAATCATGCTCAAAAGGTAGGCTCTAGATCCCTTGGTTTTCCATTAAATTGGGCTATATAAGACCTTCAAAACCACTCTCAATATCCTTCCATCGGACATGATCTTAGAACCAGCCCTTAACACTCAACAATTGTCTGATGCACCGTGGATTAGATCATGGCCATTGATTTGCTCATTGGCCACTGTTGTAATCTAGGGAAAAGTAGGGAGAGTTACCAGTAAATCCTTAAGTAGACATCATACATATACATGAATACACATGGACATAGGTAAATACACACACAAGTAATGAGACCCCAAAGAACAATACTTTTATTATATAATAGAACAATACAACAGAGTTACATATAACCTTCCACATGAAGCTATTTAGCCTTCATGTTATTGTCTATTTATACCTCTTTCAGGCATTTGTAACTACTTAACTGCCCGAGTCGGTCAATTAACATATACTCCAATTAACCTCTACTTCTAAATATGTCGGTCGACCGACTAGTTTTTAGTCGACCGTCGGGTCTAGTCGACGGGGTCAACTAGTCCCTACAACATTTCCCCCCACCTCAATTCCTTTCTTGTCCCAAGTAAGTGGGGGTTATAAAAAATAGTTTTTTCATACTTTGATTACAGTATTATAATATGGAGAAGTAGAATATGAAGAGAAAAAGAGAAACATGTAAGACAAGGAGACAAAACCTTTATATGTCCGACCGAATTAAAGTATTGTTTTGGACTACTCCATTGTGCCTGGATCCCTGTCACTGGTCAAATCAATTGGGTCTTGTGTTCTTGTGTTTTACTCGGTTGAAGATGTCCTTTTCTTGTGTGTATTATGCTTCCTAGATACCATTAAGAACTTTTGATTTCCTAATACCCTATTTTGGAGACAACCTTGGTTTGGTTTCACAATCATTTCTTCTCAAACTAGAGTGTTTCTTGGAAGTATTTTTCCAAATTTTCTTTCTGCATCCAATGTAAGAAGCATTGATTGTTTCTACCCTCACCAATGTGTTTTTGAAATCCCATAGGAACCCCACGTGCCTTATGTGAAGGGGAAATTCCTCTTCTCACATCTGGACCAATATGGCTAACCTCCTTTTGAATTCTGGAAACCTGATTCAGGAGGGTCGTCATTTGCTAACTTTGTCCACCTCATGATTTCTATTCTAGTAGTTAGCTCTCTACGGAGTGAATTTTCTCCTTACTTGGATTTTTTATATAGGGTTTAGGTTCATGATATTGAAGCTAATCTGAAATGGTAACAAAATATTCCTACACGTGGCTCAATCTCCCCAGATTTTGAAGTACATGAAAGGAGGTAGTTGTTGATTCAAATCATGATGTTATGAGTGAAACTACTTCGATGTACATTTAAAGATATGGTTTATCATAATTGGGTAGTTCATGAATGTGTGTGGTTATTTTTTCATGTGTATATCCCTACATTTGTTGAATAGATGCTCGTGCAAAATCCCTCATGCATTAATCCTGGTGATTTCTCATTGATAGTCACTCGTGTTAAGATAATATGTAGGTGGTTGTGGCTTAATTTTTGTCATTGCATCGATCATTGCTAATTATGTTACCGTTTTCCAGATTTTACCTATCCTAAATTAAATTCTCCTTCTCTGCCGACGTCAGTGTTTTCTCGGTCTGCGTTTTCCTGGACCCGACCAACGATGTCTCCTCTGTTGATACAAGGTTGATACATGGGCCGAACGACGTGTATTTTTGACCCATATTTATTACTGGATTGACTTAGTCGATGTCGGTGATGGATTTTTTTCTCAATTTTTTTGTTAATTTTGATCGAGTCTGAATGATGTCGTGTTTTTTTATGCCAATTTGATTTGTGTTCCCTTGGTTGTGCTCATATGATCTACGTTCACCTGATATACACTAGCTTGAACCATGCTCACTTGCTCCCTGACTAATTCTTTAGCTTGATTCTCTTCTTATGAGTATTTGTCTTAAGTCGGTCAAAGTGTGGAATGTCGAGAATATCTTCTGCTACTTTGTCTCGAGCTCGACCACGAGCTGATTTCTCTGTCCATTTTTCTTTATTGCTTCTTTTCTTTAGTGTTATGGATGTTCTTTAAATACTTTACATTTTCAATTTTATATACCTGAATTTGTCTAACTATTTTTTGTTTATTAATTTTAAGTAGGGTTTATTTCTCATAAGTATGATTATTAGGTTTAGTCGGTTCTTGTTGGCAACTCCCTGCTATATTTTGCCAACAGGGTTATTTTGTTTTATACCTGATACTTTTTTAAACGAGCACCATTAATAACTTTCTTAAATGGTTTCCCCAATAATGTTATTAGTTGGACCGCTCCAGTGGGTCGAATATCTTCCACCACATAAGGCCCCAACCATGTTGTTTCCAATTTTTTGGGTATGCCTTTTATGCAATTTTCATAAAGTAAGACTAAGTTTCCCTCTTTTATATCCTTTTTATTTATGTGATTATCATGCCATGCATTTTGTTATTTATTTTGAACCTCTTGGTGATGGATCACTATTAACCTTTCTTCTTCCAGCTTGTTTAGTTGGTATAGTCAATCATTCAGATTTTTTCTCTCATCAAATTTTGCTACAATTGCCACCCTGCCAGAATTGGTCCAAAATTGTAAGGGGATAACAACTTCCTAGCCATAGACTAGCTTGAATGGAGTTTTCCCAGTCGATATTTTGAATGATGATCTATACGTCCAAAGGATTGCAGAAATCTTATCAACCCAGTCATCTTTGTTTATGCCTCAAATTTGTGTAAGTCCTTTGTGTAATGTTTTATTAAAGGATTCAACTGCCCCATTTGCTTGTGGGTGATAAGCTGTCATTTTTCTATGGTCGATTAAATTTTTTTCCAGTAGAACTTTAATTGTTTCATTAACAAAGTGAGTTCCCTGGTTGTTGATTAGTGTCAGAGGATAGTCGAACCTTGTAATTATCTTCTCGTAGATGAATTTAGTTGCTACCTCTTTGGTACAAAATTTGACTGGCTCAGTTTCTTCCCATTTGGTCACTTATTCTACCGTAGTGATGATGTTCTTGGAACCAGTTCTTCTCTCCCTCTATGGAAATGGTCCGACGAAGTCGATAGCCCAAATTTCGAAAGCTCTATTGGATTTTATTTAACTTAGTGGCAGTTCAATTTTCTACAAAGGTCGTCCACACCTCTGAAAACTATCACATTTTATTACTTGATCTCGATAGTCTTTATGCAAAGTTGGCCACCACAAGCCTCCTTGTAGTACCTTTTTGGCTATCGTTTCGACCTAAAAATGTCCACTGACTACTCCTGCATGGGCTTCATTGATTATATCCTCTTTTTCATGTTCTGGAATGCATCTTCTTAAAACATCATCCATTCACATTTTGTATAAGTATTCGTTAATGATTGTGAATGGTGCAACTTTTAGGCCTAGAAATTTCTTTTTATTTGTTGGGAGGTCCTCAGGGGTCTTTCCTTCTTCTAAGAAATTTGAAATATCTTCTAAATTTTTAGGGGCAATTTTGACTCTAAATAAATGTGCATTTGGAAGGTCATCTTTGATTCCTGTCGGATCTTCTCATGTTTCTAGTCATGAAAGGTGATCAAGTTGGACATTATATTTCCTCGATTGTATTTTTACGTAGAATTCAAATTCCTAAAATAATAGTAACCAACGAAAAATATTTCCTTGATGAACTGGTTTATTGACCAAGTATTTCATTGCTTGATGGTCTATACAAAATGTAAAGGGATTTGCAAGTAAATAGTGATGGAACTTTTGTAGAGAAAAAATCATTGACAGGGCTTCCCTTTCTGTAGTAGAATAGTTTCTTTCTTCCTTATTTAGTTTTCTAATTGCATACGCATTTGGATGATCCATTGTGTCGTCGTATGGCTGAGCTAAAAATGACCCAACAACTACATTGGACACATTGACATGGACATGAAGTTTTCTTGACCAGTTTAGAAATTTGAGAATGGGTGCTTCGACCAACTTCTTCTTTAAAAATTCAAAGGATTCTTGGCAGTCATGGCTCCATTTAAATTCAACATCTTTTAGTAAAATCTCATCCATTGGGAAGGTGATGTTTGAATAGTGGCATATTAAATTCCTATAATATCTAGTATGACCCAATAGAATTTTGATCTGTTTTTTATTCACGGGTGGTTTTAGATCAAGGATAGTATTAATCTTAGCCATGTCGACCTTTACCCCATATTTACATACCACATGTCCTAGCAGGATTCCAATAGGTGTGGAAAATATACATTTCCTGATGTTTAATGATAGTTGAATTTGTCTGCAGCGTTCTAGCATAAGTCAGATCCATTGTGTGTGATTTTTGAATAGACTATATATTGTCTAGTCATTGAAGTATACAACCATGGTTTTGTAGATATATACTCTTGAAATTCTTTAACCGCTATTCTTGAAAAAACTATTGGTGCATTCTTCAGTCAAAGGCATTACTTTGTAAGTGAAAGATTCAAATTCTGACACAAATGTTGTTTTTTCCTGATCTTCTTTTTCTATTGGCACCTGGTTATATCCTGAGAACCCGTTAGTGAATGAATAACATTTGTGGCCAACGAATTCATTGATATTTTCGTCAGCAAAGGGGGTGGGAAACAAATCTGTCACAATCTGTTTGTTGAGTCCCCAGAAATTGACACAAATTCTCATTTTTTTAGGATCATGTTTCTTTGGTTGCACCACTACGGGACTTTCTCATTCTTCCTTATCTATAGGATAAATAATTCCTTCTTGTAGCATTCCTTCGATCACTTTTTGAACGATCGGTTTATATTTATGTGCTAACTTGTACGATCTTTCTTTTATTGGTTTTTCTCCTGGAAAAAATTCAATATTCATTTCACCCATTTTCTCTACAAGTCCTTTCAAATCATTGTAGTCGCATGCAAAAACATCTTGATTCTCTTTTATCATATTGACTATGTCGACTATTTTCTTGTTGGACCAATAATCAACTATTCATACCATTTTTGGTCTATCATCATTTGATATGTCGAAATCCTTTGTTTTGATTTCTGCATCCATCCATTCTAGTGGCTTAGCTTCGTCAAGATGACATTGTCTCTCTTCCATTTTTGTCAATATTTTTGGGAAGTCAGGTTGTTCCTAGTATTCTTGTTGGAGTTACTTCACACACACCTAGGATTTATTTTTACTAAGGTTTTTATTTGTTTATTAGTCATAATTAGTCATTATCTAGTCTCCTTTATTTTAGGAGAGAATATTCCACCTGGAGAATATTCTCTTTCAGTTCACACTTCAGTTTGACTAGTTGAGTTGAGTTTAGATGTTGCATTGGGATCATCACCATGCTAATTTGACCTTTCCTTGGTATCATCACCAAAGTGGTGCATTAGCCTTGATTCCCTCACTTAACTCCTCACTACTCTCTGTTCAGTCAGTTAACTGAAGACTAGTTGACTAGTTAACCCAACTAGGTGGCAGTTCACTCCCGTAACTGCTTGAGAGACTAGAATAGGTGTAAGTTCACTCCCGTAACTGCTTGAGAGACTAGAATAGGTGGAAGTTCACTCCCGTAACTGCTAGTGTGTGTCTATATCACTCTATACCACCACTATGGATAATTGGTTCACCTCAAGTCGAACTCATTGAGTTCTACAGAGTATATCATGTGTAAATTATTCATTATTCACAACGGTTAATGAGAATTCTTCCATTCTTTCTCTCCTTCTTCTTCCTTCTACAATTATCTCTGCAAATGTGTGTATTATTGTTTAGCTAGATCTATTCTGTGTAGGTTCAAAACATTTACATGGTATCAAATCCGATGGACTGCTAAGAAAAAGCTACACCAAAATTTTTTGCAGGTACAAAAGATTGAGGACAGCGGAAAGATGGAATTCTAAAAAGAATTCATTCTTACACCTTACAACTATTTTGCATGGAAAGAGAAAATAGCCATACATCTTCGATCCAGAGGGTTGTATAGGTTAACCATGAATACATATACAGAGCCGACATCAGCCATAGAAAAATCCAAGTACTTAAATCGCATCGATGAGGCACTCGGAACAATTTGCAGTCTTATTTCTCCCGATCTCCTTTTTCATATATCTTCCTATAAGACTCCCAATGAAGCTTGGACCATCTTGGAAGGGATATTTGGAAAATAGGATGAGATTAGGGGACACATGGAGGTGGAGATTCTCACATTGGATCCAAAAAGCTTCGAGAATATCCAAGATTTCTTTACAAAATTCAAGGATTTACTATTGCAACTCAAAGCTTGCGGGGTTGATAAATCGAAGGAGGAGAAACAAATGGTTCTCACCATTCTCTCCAAGCTTGGTCTTGAATTCTCTGTATTCGTATCTAGATTCCATACTTTCAGATTCGCTTCTAGAGCCACCTGGAAGATGCCTTCTCTTGAGGACTTTATTGAATCCCTGACACAAGAGAAAACCAAGCTCATCAACATGGGCACAATCAAAGGCCCAAGGGCGCATGCACTTACTGTGCATGATGGCAGCCAAAAATATGAGAAATATAAAGATAAAGATAAGTGGAAATATCATGAACATACGAAGAAGGAAGGGTACACAAAACCCTTCACCGATGCCTCCAGATCCAAAGGAGAAAAGGGAAGAAAAGGAGATAAATTCACATATTGTCACAAAGGATTCCATTCGGAATCCGCATGCATGAAAAAAAAATAGTTCTGATGTCTCAGATACTTCAGCAAAACAACCTTGGAGATCGCATCTCCGAGGGTGCAAAGAAGAAGAAGCCAGAAGATCTGAATTCCAAGAAAGGCAATTCTAGCCATGCCTTGATTTCCATCAAATCCTCTCTTGATGCTTGGATCGTAGACTCAGGAGCATCACATCACATGGATGCCTCAGAAGAAGTTTATTCTTCTTTGGATGCATGCAAAGGTCCTCCTATTATGATGGGGGACAACTCTTTTGTCGAAGTCACCGATAAAGGAAGGATTGAACTCACCAACGAAAGCTTCAAGAACGTGCTGCATGTTCCCAAGATTTCTGTCAACCTTCTCTCTGTGTATCAGATGATGAATTCCAGCACCGGAAATAAATTCATATTCACACCAAATTTCGTGGACATCTACGACATGAAAAGCAACTCCAGGGTTGCTACTGGTGAGGTAAATCATCAGTCTATATTGTATACATTTTCTGAATTCATTGAACCTAATTCTGCTTTTCTGCTTATTCATGCTGATGAAAGTAGTAGGATATGGCATGAAAGGTTTGGACATTTTAATTTCATATACATGCAACAGCTTAGCAAGCACAAATTAGTTGATGGTCTACCAGACATCCATTTCTCCAAGGGAGTATGTGAGGGATGTGTTCTCGGAAAACACCCTCAAGAGAAATTCGACAAGGGCATGTCTCAGCGAGATTTCGCACCTTTAGATCTGATCCACAATGACCTCATGGGTCCTTTTCCGCATCCATCGATTAGAAAAGCAAGGTTTTTTCTCATTTTTGTTGATGATTTCTCATGTTTTACATGGATCTACTTTCTCAGGCAAAAATCCGAGGTCTTTCAACACCTCAAAGATTTCAAAGCCTTGGTTGAGACACAGTCCGAAAAGAAGATCAAAGTCCTCTGAACTGATAACGGGGGAGAGTATGTGAATCATGAGATCCACAATATTTTCCATGAGGCAGGGATTCAGTTGCAACATACAGTTCCCTACACTCTGCAAAAAAAACAGAGTTGTTGAGCAGAAAAACCGATCTCTAAAGGAGATGGCATCTTGCATGTTGCATGAAAAGTCACTACCACAGAGACTATGGGACGAAGCACTTAACTGTGCAAAATAAATCCAAAACATATCTCCCTACGAGGCGTGGAGCGGCCTCAGACTGGAAGTGACCCACTTTCACATTTTTGGTTCTCGTGCATGGGCCTGGATTCCCTCTGAAAAGAGGAAGGCACTTGATCCACAAAGAACTAAGTGCATTTTTGTTGGATACCTTGACGGTGTGAAGGGATATCGACTTATTGATCTTTCCTCAGACCGACTCATCATTGAGCGCAGTGTCCAATTCAAGGAAAGTGTCTCACATGTACCTCAGCAGTTGCATGCAGACACCTTCACTCTTCCACCTGTCCGAGATGATGAGCATGCACATGCCGACTCTTCTTCAGACGAGAGTTCTAATTCAGAGGAATCAAATGATTCATATTTAGATTTAGATTCAGTATAGTTAGATGTAGAGTCAGAGAATCCAGATGCAGTTGCAGAGCTATATCAGAGGCCCAAGTGGGCACATACTACTCTTCAGGATGCAAGGGATCTCATAGGTGATCCAACCGATACTAGGAGGACTCGATCTGATTTCTAAGAGCCTCCTATTTCACTCACTGCCACTGAACCATTGCCTTCCATGCATATTTTCTTGGTTCAGTCTTCAGATCCACAGTCTTATGGCGAGGCTGTTGGAAATCCCTTTTGGGAATCCGCCATGCAGGCGGAGTACAACTCCCTCCTCGAGAACCAGACTTGGGATCTGGTTCCCCTTCCTTCTGGGAGGAAACTTGTCAGATGTAGATTGGTCTACATGACCAAGAGTGCAACAAATGGACAAATCAACAGATACAAAGCTAGGCTTGTCGCCAAAGGCTTTCAGCAGGTTCATGGTATTGACTATGATGAGACCTTCGCT
>SNQJ01S0026742.1:0-24689 GCA_010110895.2 Picea sitchensis | reverse complement strand
ACTTTATTTTCAGTGTATCTTTTGTACTTGGGTACCTAACATGGCCTCGTTGCCGGGACCCAATCTTTATTTTCACCATAGTGATGTTCAGGGGGGGTGTTGGAGTTACTTCACACACACCTAGGATTTATTTTTCCTAAGGTCATTAACCAGTCTCCTATATTTTAGGAGAGAATATTCCACTTGGAGAATATTCTCTTTCAGTTCACACTTCAGTTTGACTAGTTGAGTTAAGTTTAGATGTTGCATTGGGATCATCACCATGCTGATTCAAACTTTCCTTGGTATCATCATCAGAGTGGCACATTAGCCTTGATCCCCTCAATTAACTCCTCACTACTCTTTGTTCAATCAGTCAACTGAAGACTAGTTGACTAGTTAACTCAACTAGGTGGTAGTTCACTCCCATAACTGCCTAAGAGACTAGAATAAGTGGAAGTTCACTCCCGTAACTGCTGGTGTGTGTCCAAATCACTCTAGACCACCACTATGGTGACTTGGTTCACCTCAAGTCAAAATCATTGAGTTATACAGAGTATATCATGTGTAAATTATTCATTATTCACAACGGTTATTGAGAATTATTCCATTCTTTCTCTCCTTCTACAATTCTCTTTGCAAATGTGTGCAATATTGTTTAGCTAGATCTATTCTATGTAGGTTCAACAAATTTACAATTCTTTGTGTTTGGTGGGTATACTTAATATTGAATTCACATGATTCTATAGTGTTGGGTGGTATTTCTTCCATTGGAAGCTCTTTCATGGCCATTTTATATTCTCTATGTCGATCCTTCGTGAAGTTGATATTTCTTTGTTTTCTACCAACACAAAATTGCAAGTCGATGTCGATCCTCCATTGACCGACATGTTTTCTTTTTCTTTTTTATAGTTGATGAAGTATTTTCTAGAAATATTTTTATCTGTTTTGTTGCATCTCTCAAGTGTTCTTCTTCTGGATTGAATTTGAAGTCTTGTATACAATTTTCTTTAATTTCATCCCAACTTGATGTATGGTTGCATGCTTCTTCAATATTATACCATTTATTTGGTATTTCGTCTAATATACTTGGAAACATATGTGACCATACCCTTTCATCCTTATATCCTATTTTTCTCCGCTCAATTTCACAACGTTGAATGTGTTCTAGTGGGTCGTAGTCGAGTTTGAATGTGGGAATATATGCATCTTTGGATAATTTCTTGTCTTGAAATATTTCAACAAAGTATGTTGACACATTCATCCATGTTTTTAATCTGGGGGAATGTGTTTCCCACCATCTTGCAACTTAGCCTATGAAAGTTTCCACAAGGCTTTGTGTCCTCCCTTGCTCTCCTATCAAATTTTCCACTTCTTCGACATGGGTTGAAGGGGCATGCCTTCCATTTTATTCTAAGGGTTTGCTTGTTTGATTGTCGGTCAGTATAAGAGTGGGAGTTTGTCGGGTTATATTTTTTTATACTTTTGGTACATCCTGGATTGAGTAACATGTCTTTATATGTTTCGTTGGAATAATTTCAATAGAAAAACAATCTTTCGCATGTAATTCATAATTTTCAATTTTCCATTTGTATAAGGCGAATTCGGAATTATGCTCGGCCAACATGGGAGATTCTCTCAAAATTTCTCCTTCTGTAGTTGGTTCTATATAATATTTTCTTTCTTTGTTTATCTGATATAGGCATATGGATTCTTGATCTTCATCCCACAACTCCATCCATGGTTTTCCTTCCTTTGGATCCAGGGGAATAATTATTTTTCTCCCACTTCCTTCCAATTTATTTATATCTCTTTCGAGAGAGACAATTTCTTTCATTCGTCAACCCCATGGCCAACTGAAAAGAGGTGTGTATGATGAAATTACTTCAAAAAGGTTGATCACTTCGAAGTCGACTGAAGTTGGTGCTCCCATAAATTGAGTGTCCACATTTCTCAATATTCCAATTGGTTATATTAATATTTGATCAGCTAACTTAAGATAATTCAACACAGGTACTAGGTTGGGTCAACCCATTCATATCCATGTTTATCGAGGTAGATATTTACTTGCGAACCAAAATCAATGACCACCTGATTGACAAACATTCCTTCAATATTCAATTTGACTCGTGGATCATAATCTTTGTTGTTATAAGAGAGGTGATTTCATCCTTGGTCAGTTTCTGACCATCTTTGTATTCTCGCAATATGTTGAGAAGATCCAACAACCTACCTATCAAATTTTTTTCTTTGAGGATCTACAAAAATTATTGTATGGTGTCTTCATTTTGATTTCTTGGGTTTTGTTGATCTTCTGTGGAGTTCTTGAATAATTTAAGAGCTTCTCTTATGATTTTCTCTTCTTTATCTTGTAATTTTGTGGTGCGGTGTGAATATCTAGTCCTGCGCCTAAGCTTGTAACAATATGTAATATTTTGGAGTTCCTCACCTCTTCCTTGGATATTGCATGTAGTAGATTCACATCTTTTCTTGCTATGATTTTGTCGAGTACTATCAGACAATATTCTAAAGAGTGATCTCCAATGCCGCATATATTTCAAAATTTCAGATCAATTCTATCTTTTATAGGGAAATATGCGCTAATGTGATCACATTTCTAATAATTAAAACAATATGGTCGTCCATGACCTTGACCTCGACCACTAAATCCACATCGGCCTCCTCGACCTCAACCACGACCATCATAGTAATCATCTCTTCGACCTTAGTTGTTTTCTTGATCGATGGTTTCTGTGTGGTAGATTGTTCGTATAGTATTCTGATTTTGAGCGTTTAGATGGCATTCATATGTTTGGTGATCAGAAGCTTCACATATGTAGAACCACTTCATGTTTTTTATATCATGTGCACAATCTTGTATACTATGACCAATTAAGCATTCACATATATTACAATATTTATGAGCTTGTATTCGGTGGACGTCTATTGTTTGTGTGCACTCATTTAGGGTACACTTATCCTTTGTATGTCCTTCCCCAGTGCATGTGGTGCACCATACTTCATTGCGTCGAATAAATAGATTTTTTATTGTTTGTTGCAAATGTTATATTTTCTCCTCAACTCTCTCTGTCGTTAAGGAATTCGATGGAATATCATCATCTAACTCAACTCATTGTGCCTTCTGTAGCATGTCTTCACAGTTGGTTACCTCGTATAAGTGTAACGAAGAACATATTCTTAGTAGTAGCCCAACTACATACCACTGGACCAACAAGTTCTGATCAATTGTCATCGGGATTTGACTTAAGATATATTTGAATCTCTTATCATATTCTCTTACCGACTCACCCGGTCTTTGTTTTATTTCTTTTAAATTTTGGGCTACCAGATGTGTGATGTACTGAATTTTAAAGAATGTTAAGAAACTATTCTTTATTTCTTCTTTTGAACAATTTTTATTTTCCGTGTAGTTCATGAACCATGTTTATGCATGGTGGCATAGCGCAGCTCCAAATTGAGCCATTTTCCTATCTTCATCTGTAATATTAGCTGCATCCCAAACAATTTCACATACAAACCAATGGTGTTTTGGGTCCTCCTCTCCTTCATAAATTGGGATGTGGTTGAATCCCATTTTGATTTTCTTGGTAGGAATGCTCGAGTTTTCTTGGCATTTGAGATACAACTGCTTTCGAATGAGTTGTCGAATATTCTGGTCAGTTTTTGTCTGCATCTGAAAATGGATGGTAATCAAGGAATAGTTGTTTATTCTTGAGCATAGAAACCGCATCCTCAGTTTGAGAGATTTTCCCTTTATATTCTACCCAAAGGTTGTGTCTCTTCCATACTATAGTTAATTTCTTATCTCGAGATTAGATGTGGTAGGGGGGTCGATTCTATGAGATCCTTAATTTGGATAAGCATATTGTAGGTTTCCCAATAGTTTCCCTAGTCGTTCGTTCTGTACCATAATATTGAATATTGGTCATCAATATCCATCCTTTGTTGGAAATATTCTCTTATCCACGGACTGGTTTCTGGTGCGGGAGAAGTTCGTAAAGTTGGTTCAGATTATTCGTAGTCCATACTTTTTGGTTCGTTGTCTAGTTGATGGATGTTCAAATGTGCATCGCTACTTTTGTTGGGTTTCACAGCGGCTGCTGCTATATCCAACTCTGGTCGATCTATGTCTGACTCAGACTGCTCATGTTCTTTTTCAGGATGACCCTCCCTAGACATATTTCGATTCAACTTTCTTTTGTTCCACTGGTTACGAAGTTCTTCTCTTTTCTGTTGTCTTTTATCCCATTCTATTTTCTGGATATCTATGGATTGATTATGGGATTGATTTCCTCTTGACGACATTTATGCTTGGGAAACACTACTTATTGTTTTATGGAATCTCACATTTTCGACTGACCCAACTTACTCTAAGTCATTAGCATGGGAAATATTTATTTCTTCAAGAATTAATCCCACGCTTCTCTTGTATATTTGCACTTTGCGTCAAGAAATGCTTCCCACTTTTCGTCTCTTTATTGGAAGTTACTATTTGGTAATGGTTTGCCTAATATGTGTTGGTATTCGATGATGTCATAGAATCCCTTATCAAGGAGTAATTTATGAAGATGTGTCAGAACCGTGCAAAAACATCAGTCATGCAATTCAGTGTAGAATTTTCCTTTTATTTTGTCAAGAGATGTCCGATCTTCAATGGCTTGTTCCGAAATATAATCTTCGATAATTATTTCAATCCATTCGTGCATATTCGTTCTTCCTCCATTTGTCAAATTTAGGCCTAAATTCTTGTCGAGTGTCATATTACGCATCACCTGATCTATTAATGTGATGAAATAATTCTTATGGGATAGCTTCAAGGAATCTTTCATGCGTCTCTAAAAAGAATCACGATTGTGCTTCAGCTAGTGAGAGGTTATTCCTTTTTGCGTAGTTTATGATGTAGTTCTCAATTTTGTGCTCCCACTACTCACGTATGTCTTGTAGAGTTATCATTTATGTACACTTCTTGATCCAGAATCAGACCCAGGAGCTTGATGGGGCTCAGAAAGGCCTAAAAATAAAATTTCTTAGAATGGATTCAAAATAGATGGGTGCATAGACCTTGTCGATACAAACCCAACGCAACTTGAACGGGCTCAAACGAACTTTGTATTCTCTAGATATCACGTTCTGTTTGTTTTGCCAAATAGGCATAAAGTCAAACAGGTCAACAAGCAAAACGTCAACACATGACGTCATGATGATGTGGAAACGTCTAGAGGTGACATGTGGAAGAAGGCCATATAGATGACGTGGCATGGGCAGAGTGGATTGCTGATGTCGCAGGCACAGGTGGACCAACCGGGAGGTGACACGTGCCACCACTGCAAGTGTGACACATGGCATGTCCGTACAACAACACATGGTAGGGTACGGCGCTGACAGGTGGCAATAAGGTGGCACATAGGTGGGCCAATCATCACTTGAAACATGGCATCGAAAATTTAAAAATGTCATGGTGCCACATGGCCCAGACATGGGTTGCCACATGGCACCCAGGTATTGGTTTGTTTCAGTACAAAATTTTTGGAGTTTATGGGTCTCGAGCCCTTGACCTCTTGGTAGGGGAAATGCCTTAGGGACAGGTCAGATTGCCAATGCCCCAATGATGGGAGTTGTTCTAACAAGTCCACTTTATAATATACAAAGTGACTTTATTGTAGTGGTGGAGGTGGAAGGGGGTTGGGGCCTAGCCCCAACCCATGGTTTGCATATCCCACATAACCAAAGGTTTGGCACTACCCGTCTTCCAGCTTGGCGGAAAAGGTTTGGGCGCGGATTCTTAGCACCTACCCGCCATATGATTCAAGGGTCGTGACCACAACCCAGGCGCGCATGTTGGGGACATGGTCCTATGATAAACTGCCATGTGACCTATACTTGCGGGGAAAGGGCCAGTGCGCAACCATTAGGGGTTGACGCTTGGCCATATGAGCCACGTGACCTTGTATTTGGAGCGCGCGCCCAGGCCTGAGGGGCTAGTGCCAAATTTTATTTATAAAGTGGTTTTATAACTATAGTATAGTGATTTTTTTATGGATTTTGGCCTGTTATTGGAGATGTTTGGCCAATATTGGGGGATATTGGGCCCTTTTTGAGGCCATAACTTGGGGGGAAGTTGGGATATGGTAACCAACTTCATATATATATAAACCTGGACTTTTTGAGGCCATGGGAGGAGATTCCGAGCAGGTTTATGCTGAATATTTTCCAAGCCAAAGATATTTTTATGTAGGGAAGTTGTTGAGGAGTGCACCTTTGCGGGCCATTTCTGGGAGCTCTGGTCATCCAATTTGAGTGTCGTTTCTTTTGTTGGGTTTTAGAGATCTGGTAGAACAAGACCAAATCATTTTTGTAACTTTTTAGCACTACTGTGATGTACTTATTGAGCTTTTACCAGAAATAAGAAAGCCTCACCCACTAAGACAAGGCCCGGAGACGTAGGCGAGATTGCCGAACTCCGTTATCACATTGGTGTTATGGTTTTCTGTTGTTTTATGCTTAATTTCATTTTTGTACATGTTTATATGGCTGTCACATTTCTTCTATACTTCTTCCTCTTTATTTAAGCTTCCTAATTGGTTAATCAACACATGCTTATTAACTCAACCATAGTCGTGTAAAAGATCTTTTCGGATCAAGTGGTATTAGAGCTAGTTGACGTTTGGATTTGACTTTTGCATGTTAACCAGGGAAAAGATACTTTGTAGTGAAGCCGAGCTTGTTGAAGAGAATACATTGATTCGATTGAGAAAGAGAATTTTTCACAGCTAGAGGATGAAATCGGAATAGGGAATTTCTCAGGATGAAAAAGAGTTTCAAAAAACCTTCTTCGCCATGTCGGAGGTGATGAAGGTTTTGTACGAGGATTACCTGGAATAGAAAAGACAAAATCTGGCTGAATATTCAAAGGGAAAAAGTGAAGAAGGAGAGGATCCTCCTCAGATTCCTCCTTCATCTCCTTCTTCTCCTTCTTCTACAAGTTCAAGTTCTAAATCCAATGCAAAGAAACATGTTCATAAACATAAGAATGAAATGTCATTATTAAAACTTGATGTTAAATTTGAATTACCCATGTATGATGGTGAAGTTAATGCAAAGATACTTGAAAATTGGGTCAGGCATATGGAGGTCTATTACAGTGTGCAATAGATCAAGGATGAGGCCACACAAATCAAGTTGGCATCATTGAGACTTGTAGGAACATCACTCATCTGATGGCAAAGCAAGTTGCAAAAAAGAACGTAATGTATTTCCATCATGGAAAAGTTTCATTTATGCACTTAGAAATCAATTATATCCTTTGGGTTATAAAGAGAAAGCGTTAATTGAATGGCAAGATTTGTGCAAGAATATACAGATGGCTTTCGTAAAATGACATGATGTTAGATATTCCTTTACATGCCCAAGAAACTCTTATGAACTATATAGGAGGTTACCTGTACATATTCGAAATATTGTATTCATGTTTGGACCAACTAATATTGATGAGGTTTATGTTCAAGAGACATACATTGAAGCGGGGAAAATAGGTGTTGGAGTATCAGGGGAATCGTCTTCAAGTAAAGAGGACAAGAGGAAATGGCATGGAAAGAAGTCAAATCCAGTGGTGAGAAAAGAAGAGAGGCCCTCTTGCAAGCATTGCAAGAAATAGGGGCATGATGAGGACCGTTGTTGGCAATTTCATCCCAAGAAGAGGCCAAAGTGGTTCAAGGAAAAGAAAGGGAGGAAAACAATTGCAGCGACAACATGACCCACAGACTTGGGATTGGATTCAGGTGACGAATCTAAAGTCTCATTGGTTGGTATGAAAGGTAAAATTGGTGAAGGAATTGATTGTATAAGTAACTTGTTTCATATAATGGTCATCATGCGACACACTTAGGTTGATACATTAATCGATAGTATATCTCAATCTAACCTAATTTCAGAGGAATTGGTAAAGCAATTGGGGTTAAAAACACAAATACATCATAAGCCCTACACACTTAAATGGATAAGCAACCATCATCAAATGCACATAAAAAAGTAGTGCACATTAAAATTTGTTATTTCATCTAAGTATTTGGACGAGGTAACATGTGATGTAGTGCCACTCAATGAATGTGGAATGGTCTTCAGTAGTCCATACTTGTATGATCGTAAATCCATCTTCTACAGGACAAAGAATCAATATCAATTAACCAAAGTAGATCAAGATTATGTGGTTCATGCTCATCATGTAAATGCAAATAGAACTCTTCAAACAATGGAACAATAAAATAAGGTAGTTCAAGCAAGCAACAAACCTATAATTATTTCAAATCAAGTAATCGATCTTAAGCAAGAACATGAGATGATTGTAGAATGGAAAATCAATCACAATTTGCTTCAAGATAAGCTATTGTCGTGCAAATATTACAAACATATCAGCTCAATTGCAATCATATTTTTTATCCTATCATTAGTAATGTTATCTACATGGATGATAGTGGCTTCAGTAAGATATGACAGGGTACAAATGGCTAACAATATGTTGTCAGTTGTCATGATTGTGTTAAAGTTGATCTTGATGAGACAGGTGCATAGGACAGAGTTCAAAGACAGGGATCAAGCCGGGTGGCCTATCCCGAGCTTTATGACTGGTCAATAACCTTTTGGGGACCAAAAGGTCCTTTAGTGGGGAGGTGTGATCCAAAATCGGATCTAGGAGCTTGATGGGGCTCAGAAAGGCCTAAAAATAAAAGTTCTCAGAATGGCTTCAAAACAAACGGGTGCATAGGCCTCATCGATACGAACACAACACAACTTGAATGGGCTCAAAAATATGTCGTATGCTCCAAATATCGCATTCTGTTCATTTTTCCAAACATGCAAAAAGTCCAACAGGTCNAATAGGAAAAACTTCAATGCTCACGTCAACATGATGTTATGTTGATGTCATCATGCTGAGGTGGAAGCATCTAGAGGTGACATGTGGCAGCAGGCCATATAGCTGGCATGGCATGGGCACATTGGACTGCTGATGTGGAAGGTACAGGTGGACCAACCGGGAGGTGACATATGCCACCACTGCAAGGGTGACACGTGGCACACCTGCACAACTGACATGGAACGTCCGTACGACGACACGTGCCAAGGTACGATGCTGACAGGTGGGCGAATCGTTGCTTGACACATGGCATTGTAAATTGACAAATGACATGGTGCCATGTGGCCCATACATGGGCTACCACGTGGCACCCAGGTATTGGTTTGTTTCATTACAAATTTTTTGGAGTTTATGGGTCTCGACCCCATGACCTCTTGGTAAAGGAATTTCCTTAGGGACAGGTCATATTGCCAATGCTCAAATGATGGGACTTGTTCTAACAAGTCCACTTTATAATATATAAAGTGACTTTATTGTAATGGCAAAGGCGGAAGGGGGCTGGGGCCTAGCACCAACCCATGGTTTGCATATCCCACATAACCAAAGGTCCGATGCTACCCATCTTCCAGCTCAACGCAAAAGGTTTGGGAACAGATTCTTAGTACCTACCCACCATATTTTTTGGGGACGGTGACCACAACCCAGGCGCGCATGTTGGGGGCATGGTCCTATGATAAACTGCCATGTGACCTATACTTATGGGGAAAGGGCCAGCACACAGCCCTTAAGGGCTGACACTTGGTCATATGAGCCATGTGACGTTGTGTTTGGAGTGCGGGCCCAGGCTTGAGGGGATAGTGACAAATTTTAGTTATAAAGTGGTTTTATAACTATAGTATAGTGATTTTTTTTTATGGATTTTGGCCTGTTATTGGAGATATTTTGCCAATATTGGGGGATATTGGGTCCTTTTTGAGGCCAGATCTTGGGGGGAAGTTGGGAGATGGTTACCAACTTCATATATATATAAACCAAGCCTTCTTGAGGCCATGGGAGGAGATTCAAAGCAGGTTTATGCTAAATATTTGCCAAGCCAAAGCCATTTTTATGCAGGGAAGCTGTTGAGGAGCGCACCTTTGTCGGCCATTTCTCGGAGCTCCGGTCATCCGATTTGAGTGTCGTTTCTTCTGTTGGGTTCTAGAGATCTTTTATAACAAGATCAGATCATTTTTTAAACCTTTTGACACTGCTGTGATGTACTTATTGAGCTTTGAACATAAATAATAAATCCTCACCCACTGGGAGAAGGCCCCGAGACGTAGGCAAGATTGTCAAACTCTGTTATCACATTGGTGTTATGGTTTGTTGTTGTTTTATGCTTCATTTTAGTTCTGTACATGTTTATATGGTGGTCACATTTATTATATGGTGGTCACATTCATTTTAGTTCTCTTTATTTAAGCTTCCTAATTGGTTAATAAACACATTCTTATTAACTCAACCATAGTCATGTAAAAGATCTTTTCGGATCACTTCTACATGAACTAGTCCAATACTACAGGCAACAAAACCAATGTTGTAATCTAGGGAAAAGTAGGGAGAGTTACCAATAGATCCTTACATATAAATCATAGATATACATGCATACACATAGACATAGGTAAATCCATACACAAGTAATGAGATCCCAAATAAAAGTCCTTTTATTATATGATAGAACAATACATCACAGTTACATATAACTACTCACATGAAGTTATCTGAGACTTCATGTGCTTGTCTATTTATACCTCTTTTAGGAAGTTGTAACTACTTAACTATTGTTACACTTTATTTTGGTCACCCCTTGGATTGACTAACGACATGTGCTTAACTCACTTACATGTTCTTTGAAAATATTAAAAGAGACTTTCTCCATGAGAAAAGTGGTTTGATTTTCCTCTCTCAAAACCTATGACAAGGAATATCGTCACACCCTTCTCTATGCTTGGGGTGCGATAATGATTGATTTTCGCACTCTGAACCAAATATGGACTGTGACATCATCGCAAGTTACCGTGCATAGGGTGCGACGATGCTTAAGCAAGGGAAAAGTCAAAATTCATGAATGTTCTAGAAGGGAATCTTCTAGAAGATGAGGTGTTCTCTGATCGGTTTGGATCTTACTCGCTTCTTTGTATTAGTGGGATCATCATAATATCCTCATCCATCCCTCTTTCACCCTATATAAGGAGGGATCTCTCATGGAAAAGGCTAAGGTTGAAAAGGCTAATATTTTCATATGCATGAAGAGTTATTCTATAGATTATACTCGAGATAGCTTTGCTTTAGCTCTCTAAGTCAGATTGTGGATATTCTTCATCAAAATAATTGAAGCAAAGGTGTGTGTGTTGGAGAAAGGATCCATTGAAAGGAATATTGCAACATCAAGGCATGGGTTGTATTCTCCACTTTCCATTTTAATATAATGAAATAATACATTTATTCCCTATAAAGGTGTCTTGGCTTTTATTGTATAACTCCTTGATCTTATACATAGAATTCATTGGAATATATATATCCTTGTTTTTTCTCTCGTTGTTGGTTTGTGCTTCTTAAACAGGTTCACCATCCTACAAATCCAAATATGGAGTGACAAGGATGACACTAGAGAGGATCAAGCGTCATTTAAAAGGTATATCTCTCATTCCTCTCTGAATTAGTTTATATGACAATGAATTCTAAGGTGAAGTTTGTAATCTATCATGTTTTGTTCTAGCTTCTTGTGGAAGTTAGGGAGATTAGTTTGTGTCTGCACTTACCGATTTGTCTGATAACAAAATTGGCGACCATAGTGGGGATCGAACCCAGAATATATGGTTTCGCAGATCAATCATGCCAATCCCAAGTCTAATTCTACTAATGTACAAAATAATCCTCCTCCTACTCCTTCTCCCCATAAAAATTCTGAAGTTAATACGGTTCAATCTACACCTATCGGTAAAAATCAAAATAAAAATAAATGGAAGGGAAAGAATAAGGAGGACAAAAATAATATTCAACCATCTGATAAACCTAAGACTCAACCTGTTGATGAAAAAGAAAAGTGCAAACCTCGTTATCCTTGTCTTATCTGTGGTCAGAATCATTATATGGAAGATTTTCCATGACGTGCTGAGGTTACTAAGTTCCTATAAGGGACTACGACACCTACTACACCTGTCATTTTGTCACAACCTTTTCCTTCTTAGAAGTAGGCCCAATTGGTCATTAATGACCAACCTTCCCCCTCTACCACCTCTTATGTCCTTATGTGTACTGGTGACTCCAATAAGAATGAAGTTGCAGTCACTACTTGAGCCAAAGATGATTCACCTTCGAAAGAGAAAGTTGATGATTCACCACCCCCATTGGTTCAACATCCTCCATCAACTTCATCTCCCAACGATCCTATTCATCTCGAACGATCGAGTCTAGATACAATTCTTCATCCTCCTCCTAAGGGCGTTGTTCATAAGTTGTCATGTAATCCTCATGCAAATGCTGCTAAAAACTACAGTATTGTAGAAGATCTTGCGCAGACACCTTCTGCGATGTCGACTCTCGAAGTCCTTCAAATTTTTCCTATGCAACGCAAGGCATTGTTAAAGGATATCAGTGGAATTGATCCTACTGATATGAACTTGATAATCTTTGGATTGGAATATCATATTCCAAGGCTTCCTCCTCAATTAGCATTTCAGATACAAGTTATTGTTGAAAATAAGAATATTTGTCGAACCGTTATTGATGAAGGAGCATCGACTTGTGTCATGTCCATCACTTGTTGGAAGGTCATTGGATCTCCTGCCCTTACCTTCACAAAATACTCTTAAATCATTTAATGGTACAGGATTTAAACCTTACATTGTTCTTCCTTTGTTATCTATTACATTAGAAGGCAAAGCGATTACTGTTGAGGTTTAGGTCTTTGATGCACCTCTCAATTACAACCTTCTACATGGTTGTATTTGGATTGATTCCATGCATGTAGTTGTTTCTACTCTTTTCCATGTGATACGTTTCCCTCACCACAAAAAGGTTGTTACTGTCGATCAACTTGCCTTCTTTAATTCTGATTCTCGTACTAGTAGCATACCTTTCATTACAAAAATACCTCCCAATTATGAGAATGTCAGTGTGGGTCTCTTAAAATAATTCATCGTTAATGGGTACATTCCCCATTCAACCACACGATATTCCTACTTCTTTTGTAACCTCAATCAACATGATATCAATTACTGTTAGTGAAATCCATGAGTCTTATGACCCTTGGATAGTACCTAACTCTGACGATTGTCTTCGTTACGGCGAGAGAATGCCTTTAAGTCTGGTAGAATTGCCTTATCAAGCTATTCAATCGGAAAATACCTCTCCTCGTTCTCTCTTAGATATGTATCCAGATCCATTTCACGTAGTCTTTCACACTGATGAGATGATTATGACAATCATGTCTATGGAAGATACTCCATGGGATGATGGGCATCATCGTTCTATTCTCTTCCTGGAACCCGAGACTATAGAGAGTTATCAACGGATTTTGAATCTGTCTACTATCGTTACTATTTCCCCTGTTCCTGAACCAATACATGATGTTTTGTATCAAGGGAACTTGTGTAACATTTCACTCACCATCCCTTTAGATATTTCGATTAAACCCAGAGTCATGGAAAATGTTCACATCGGTGCTTCATGTTCTGTCGATGAAGTCCAAATTTAAGAATCTCTTTTCCAAGAATTCCATGACATTTTTTCCTAGAGTTACAAAGAGATGCCGGACATTGATCCAGATATTGTTGTACATGATATTAAGACTTACCCATATGCTAAACCCGTTTGATAGAGACTTCGCCCAGTACATCCACGCAAAGTTGTTGCTATTAAACTCCAAGTTGAAAAACTTCTTAAAGTCGATTTTGTTTATCCTGTGGCTTTGACTGATTGGGTATCTAATCTTGTTCTGGTTACGAAGAAACAAGGCACGATATGTGTTTGTGTATATTATAGGGATATCAACAAGGCTTGTCCCAAAGAAAATTATCCAACCCCTTTCATTGACCAGATCGTTGATGACTGTGTCGGGAGTGAAATCTTCTCTTTAGTGGATGGTTTCTCTGACTATAATCAAATCAATATTTTACCTACAGATCAACATAAGACCGCTTTTATCTTCCCTTGGGGAAGCTTCGCATACCAGAAACTACCTTTTGGTCTCAAGAATGTTGGTGTGACTTTTGAGCACGCTATGTCTTATGCTTTTCATGAAATTAATCACAACGTACAACCTTACCTAGATGATTTACCGACACATTCCATACGTCTTCAAGATCACCCGACACATTTATGGGACATTTTCCTACGCTGTCGCTATTATCACATATGATTGAATCCACATAAATGTGTTTTTTGTGTGGATTCTGGACGACTTATTGGTTTGATCATTTCTACACATGGGATTAGGGTGGACCCTCTCAAGGTTGAAGCTATTCTCAATCTTCCTCCTCCTTCTACATTGCACCAACTCCAAAGTATGCAAGGGAAGGGAAAATGTTTATGTCGATTCATCCCAACTATGATGAATTAACGAAAGGTTTTACTCAACTTCTTAAAAAGGGTCAATATTTTGTATGGGACGACACTGCCAACAAAGCCTTTGAAGCTTTGAAGCTTTCCTTAACCCGTACACCACTCTTATTTCCACCTGATTATAATCAAGATTATTTCTTATACTTAGCTGGATCGGACTCTACCATCGCTATGGTTCTAGTCCAAGAAGATGATTCTCATGTTGAACATGTCATCTACTATTTGAGTCGAAGTCTCATGACCACCAAAACCAAATATTTGCATGTAGAGAAATTGGCCTTGGCAGTTGTTCAAGTTGTTCAACGTTTTTATCATCATATCTTCTTACACAGAACCATCATCATTTCTGATTACAACCCTATGCAACACATCCTTACTCGACAATTGCTGGGGGGGAAATACTCCAAATGGATAGTCATTCTCTAGGAGTTTGATTTGTAATTTGAGGGTGCCAAATCAAAGAAATATTTGGTTTTTGTTGAATTAATATGTGGCATTCCCTCTATTGAGATGAAAACTATGGAAGAGGATTCCTTTCCTGATGAGTCTCTCTTTCTGATCAATTCTAGTGACATATGGTATGGAGATATTATCATTTATCTCCAAACCCAAACTTTCCGACCTAATCTTTCTAGTCTGGATCGTCGTCGTATTCGTTATCAAGCCCAACAATACATTATCCTTGGTGATACCCTTTACTGTCATGGTATTGATTCAATTTTTTGACAATGCCTAACCTACAATGAAGCTAAGAAATATTTGAATGACTGTCATTCTGGAGCCTATGGCAGTCATATGTCTGGGTATGCCACTTCCCAAAATATCTTACAAGCTGGTTATTTCTAGCCTTCATTGTTTAAGGATTGCATTACTATCGTCCATAAATGCTATGCTTGTCAAACATATAATAATAAGATATGATTTCATCCTGCTTCTCTTTACCCTGTAGTTCCCGTTGGTCCATTCGCTAAATGAGGCATTGAATTCATGACATGTAACCCTCACTCGGTCAGGGGGCATGGATACATCATTGTATCCATGGATTACTTCACTAAATGGGTCGAGGTGATGCCTACATTTGATAATACCGGGAAAACTGCAACATTGTTCATATTTAATCATATCGTTACTAGATTTGGTGTCCCTCAAGCCATCATCATTGACCATGGTATTCATTTTCACAATTTCATGATGTCTGAACTTACCAAGAAGTTGGGTCTTCGACATGAAAAGTTGACACCTTACTATCCACAAGCCAATAGCCAGGTTGAAGCAATTAACAAAGTTCTTACTACCATGCTTCGACAGATGATAGGAATTCACAAGTCAAGATGACACACAATTCTCTTCTCTACGTTGTGGGCCTATCAGACATCTTTTAAATATGCCACAGGGTTCATACCATTCCAGTTAGTAAATGGTATTGAATTTATTCTGTCGATTGAATGTGAAATCCCATATTTGAATCTAGCTGTCGAACTTCTCCCTAACATCTCAACCGAAGAGGAACATCTCTTGTATTTGAGGCAGTTAGATGAGACTCTTCATGATGTTTCCTTAGTCATTGAAACTCAGAAGAAGTGTGTCAAATCTCAATATGACAAGCATGTCAAACCACGTGTTTTTTCTGAGGGTGATTTAGTTCTTCTTTACGAACAGGATCGTGACTTATTAGGGTTTGGTAAATTTGAGCCTATGTGGCGTGGCCCTTATATTGTGAAACGAGTGTTAGAGAAAGGGGCTTATGAGCTGGTAGATTATGATAGAATTCCTTTGAGTGAACCTAAAAATGGGCTTCACTTGAAGAAGTAGTATGCTTAAACCATTTTTGCATGAGTGTTGTGTATTTTTATTGTACTATACTCTAGTGTACTTTTTTCATTTTTGTTTTTCCTTTTAGCTGCTTACCTTGCATTGTGATTGGTTTCCATATGTTGGTGTCTTCACTACCTTATATTGTCTTTGTTGATGGTGCTAGTCACAACACTCAAAACCTAGCGTCTGTTGCATGGGCAATCTATGCACCTACGAACGAGTTGATCACTCTACACGGTGTTTTCCTTGGTCGTGCAACTAATAATATCACAGAAAATAGTGCAGTTATTGAATTATTAATTGACGCCATTTCATTGGAATCCATCATCTTGTTGTATGACTTGATTCACAGTTAGTAGTGCTACAGTTAAGTAACATTTATTCCATCCGAAGTCCTACTTTGTTAAGGGTATACTGAAGAATTCGCCTCTTGGAAATACATTTTGATTATATTGAATATCAACATATTCCTAGATGTCTAAACACATTGACAGATGCATTGGCTAACTATGTGCTAGACAAAAATTTTAGACATTTATAAATCTAAACACACATTTGAAAAGACAAGTAAGTCGGTATAAACTTTATATTAATAATGATAAAAGTTACAAAAAGTATTTAAATGCCCAAGGACCAAAATATCAAAATGATGAAGCTCATGGATTCATGTACAAAAAGAATCAAGGATGTTTCTCAATGTAACAAACAACTGCCCGTGCCACTCTATGGAGCATTCGACCAATAAATGCAGATGCGCCAACTGTATGGCATTGATAGTTCCTAGGAAGTTTGTCCATCGTGGCATCAAAGATATTCATGGTTAATCCCTCTAGGTTTTTCTCAATCTCCTCAAGATCTGCGACGACCACTCCTGCTACAACACCTCTCTCTCCTCGCCTCTAGATGGGAGATGATCTCGAAGGACGATAAGGTGCCACATCTCCATTATTGAGAGCACTTGATTAGTCTTGGATCAATGACACAACAAACATTTTAAATAATTAAAATATCAAAAAAATCATATAATAAAAATTTCCCTTCTTACCTATGTCTCCCCACTAAGATCCCTCAGGAAGAGCTAAGTCAGGATCCCCTCGAAAGTCTATCCCAGCGTACACATAGTCCTCGACCATGATCAACCAATTTCTCAGCCATTGGAAGAAAACATCGTCATACTTGACGATGGGCACGCCACTGTGACGAGCCATCAAGTCCACCCACCTTTTCATTCGTGGATCTTGTGGAGTGGGTATTCCCCACTCCACATGTAGATGAAAGACATGTACACTCTCCAAGAAGAAGGACACCAAAATGGACCCGTAACCCAATTGTTTCAACCGACCATTTTGACACTTTGTCAATTGTTGTTTTCATGTTATTCAATACACCCTCACACTAGCTGAAGACCCTGGGTTCCATGCACTCTATGGCGTACTGAAAATGGATTTGCAAAGCCATGTGGGGACTTGCACTCCCTGCCATGTGGGTAATGGTATAAAGGATGGTCCGTAATGGTAAATCCCAAACATCTATAATGGCCACCTTGCCACTATGTTTTTCCGTACCTGACACACAATGTTGTACAACATAGTAATCCATGGGTTCTCCTCCACCCCTACTTCCCAAGAGTGATACCCGAGAGCCTCGGCGAGACAAACCTGTCAGAAAGTAAATATCCTATATATCCAATGTGAGTGTATGCACACCCACGTGAAAGGCTTGTTCGTTCACATCCCACATTTGAACCATATATGCTAGCAATATCACTTGGGCTCTCATGCCCTGAATTTTGAAGAACTTGAGTAATCCACATTGCCTAAGTGCCATAACTACGCCTGAGTCATTCCTGACAAAATAGTCTTCTTCCTCATGCTCCTGTTCTCTCCACTCAAGCATTTTGAGCAAGGAAAACATGCCAAGCACCATCAAAAGAAGATTAGAACAAAAAAAAATCAATTCTTGGAAGTTTTTATAGCTCATTCTATCTTTTCAAAAGTTGAGTTGCGGTCGTCACAAGGATTTGATTTCATGCAGAGTGACATCATCGCACCCTGTCTTTGAGCCCCCTACGACAATTTCAGATCCTCACAATTCATGATACTATGGGCCTGCGACGATCTGAAAGTGTAGGTACCCCCAAAAAATCGACCCAAACTCAACATTAAACCATTAAAAAAAAAACTTTAAACCATGAAAATATAAAGAGGTAGAAGATTACCTTTTTAACAGAGACAGTTTGCAAAATGATCCACTAGGCGCTCCATAATCGACAGTTGAAATTTGGGAGAAAAAGAGGGTTTTGGGAACTATTTGGGTAAATTAGCAAATGAAATGGTAAAAGGATTGTTTTGTCCTATTTTATTGTTTTTTACCATATTTTATTGCAAAATTAAATTATTTTTTATATTTTACCCATGCCCTAAGGTCTAACCAACTTTGAGAAGTGTTTTCTTTTACAAATTAAAATTTCTAAGGACGAGACATTTGACAGGGGTCCACCATTTTTTGATTGTTTTTGTGTGTTTTTCTTATGAATAGATGCTTTTAGGGTTTTTTCTGGAAAAACTCCGATCACAGTCTTAATTATTTCTCGCGCTTGTGAAACCATGAGAATGCAATAGAGTAACCTTTTGTCATTTTTCTAACTCGCATTCATAATACAAAAAATGAACACTATGGAGTATCCTTTAATCTCTTTTCAAGCTCCCTAAACATGAAAAGATAGTCGAGCAACCTTGTTCTTTTTATGCTCGTAAAAGTATTTGAAGAAAACGTCTGATGAATGATAGTTTATCTCTTTTTCGGTCTCATCAGACTAACTTATGAAAAAGGACCTTATGGATTTCTCTTTAAGTGTTTTTCAAACTCTCTAAAAGTGAAAAACCCTTGATTTTTCTTTCTTTGGACTCTTTAAACAAGCATCGAAAGACCCATATGGGATCGAACCACTCCTTCTTAGTGTTTGTTAAAAATACTCTGAGGGACTCGTCTGAAGGATGAGATTACATCACAAGCATATGTTATCCTCCTCAATATTGGGTAAAAATAAAGAGGTACTCGCCAGAAATGGTGGGGGGAAATTGAGAAGAAATGTGGCATTGTATTCATGTTAGTGGAAGTAAAGTCACTCTTGAACATGACACCCCCCTTCATCACTGTATCAAGGTTGGGAAATCCATTTGTCTCTCATTTGACCATCCAAAATTTCATATGTTGGGTCCTCCTTTGAGTCAATGCTTCCAAGACAACTATCATGTCATTCATATGTTCAAGAGAAGTCCAACCTAAACTAGCCTTCTTTGATCTACTTCAAATCTGTTACATATTTCATGTCATTAATGGAGGATACATAAATACCCTCCTATGATGAGTCTTTTCTTGTCAAATTCAACTCATTATCCGGGAATAAGACTTAGAAATCACATTGGTACCTTGGATCCTGCATGCCTCAATGGAAGGTTTCCTCACTTTCAACAGTAGGTTGATATCATTGGCCCCTGATTGAAAGATTCAATTGAGTGTTCGACTTCAAATCATTCATTCATACTCATTAGATTTTGCTAGAGTACCTTGGTAGTCATTGACATCAATGGTGATTTCCCTCGCACTTGTTAATGACTGGTAATCAAGTGGTTTCTACCATGTTCGACTTCGACACCTATAATCACATGGCTAGATTCATACTTAGAGACAATGGAAATGAAGACCCTGGATCGCATCATATCGGTCCAGTTTGTGATGGAGTATTCATAATTTTGTACTGACACATAGATCCACTGTGTATGTATCATGGCTATGTTCGAATTTGAATTCTTTTAGAGCATAGATCCACAGTGTATTCCTCATGGCTATGTTGAATCATGATGACATGGATCCACAATGTATGTTTAGTGGCCATGAATCACTTGAAACTTATGATTAGAGCCACTTGTAGTCTGATTATGGGAATGCCTACCTTAGAAAATGGTATATTATTATGTAGATTCTTGACTATTTGCAGGTTCTCGATCGATGCGCTCCTTGTTTTCAAAACACATTCTATAAAGTATTTCAGTTGTCACATGTTCCAGATTCATACTTTGGGGGGCATTCTGTTACACATTATTTTGGTCACCCCAATGATCAACTGATGACATGTGCTTAAATCACTTACATATTCCCCAAAAATATTAAAACAGAATTTATCCATGAGAAAAGTGGTTTTCTTTTCCTCTCTCAAAAACTATGACAAGGAAGATCGTCGCACCTTGATCTATGCTTGGGGTGCGACGATGCTTGATCGTCGCACTCTGCACCAAATATGGACTGTGATGTCGTCGCAGGCTACATGTGCATAGGGTGCGATGATGCTTAAGCAATGGAAAAGTCAAAATTCATGAATGTTCTAGAAGGGAATCTTCTAGAAGATGAGGTGGCCTCCAATCAGTTTGGATCTTACTCGCTTCTTTGATTTAGTGGGATCATCATAATATCCTCATACATCCCTATTTCACCCTATCTAAGGAGGGATCTCTCATTGAAAAGGATCATGTTGAAAAGGCTAAGATTTGCATATGCATGAAGAGTTCTACTATAGATTATACTTGAGATAGATTTGCATTAGCTCTCTAAGTTAGATTGTGGATCTTCTTCATCAAAAGCATTGGAGAAAAGGTGTGTGTGTTGGAGCAAGGAGCCATTGAAAGGGATCTTGCAACATCAAGGAATGGGTTGTATCCTCCACCTTCCATTTTAATATAATGCAACAATACATTTCTTCCCTATAAAGGTGTCTTGGATTTTATTGTATAACTCGATATTATACATAGAATTCATTGGAATATATAAATCTTTGTTTTCTCTCTCTTTGTTGGTTTGTGATTCTTAAACAAGTTCACCATCCCGCAAATCCAAATATGGAGCGACAAAGACAACACTAGTGAGGATCAAACGTCATTTAAAAGGTATGTCTCTCATTTCTCTCTGAATTAGTTTATATGACAATGAATTCTAAGGTGAAGTTTGTATTATGTCTTGTTTTTTTCTATCTTCCTGTGGAAGTTAGGGAGATTAGTTTGTCTCCACACTTACCGATTTGTTCGATAACAACTTCCTAAGTCGGCTAGTTAACATATAATCTAATTGAACTCTACTTATAACTACATCGATTGACCAACTAGTTCTTAGTCGACCATCAGGTCTAGTCAACGGGGTCGACTAGCCGCTACAACATTCATCAAAACATGCAACATGACCTCCACACTTAGAAATTGTTCGATTAATCCCTATTTAAATGTCTATTGTCAATATGTTATTGTTTCCTAGATACCAGAACCAACAGAATATTGGATCACCGACCCATCGAGCCTCTTAAACTTTAACCATACACTTTTAATCTTCTCAGCCGTCGAATAAAGTTCTTGATTAAAGCTCAACCGTTGATCTGTTCACCACATATCGGGACCTCTAGGTCTACTAGGTAACTGACCCACAACGTCCCCGACCCTTCAACTTCACATCCTAAATATTTTTCTCTGATCCGATATACAACTGGAGAACAACCCACTGAATTAACGATCTATTGTACCATCAGGCCACTAGGGTATCGACCCACCAGCCCTGGGGACTTTAACACTACAACATTCCTTTGATATTCTGATATTCGATACTCGATATGACATGGAAGATGGTGTAGTATCCACATGGACCCCTTCCACGTGTATTGGATGACATGACATTGATCTTCCTATGATGTCATCATGTCCTCCAGCCCTATTCGGACACCATGCTGACTCGACACTAGTACATGGATGATTTCATGGTTCGGACGTTGCCTCTATTATGGATTTTGTCATTGCATTGAAGTGGAATTTCCATTGGCCTATGGGCCATTGGGTGCTTGAGAATTCAACACCATGCTTTCACTCATCTGCCTTGATCCGTTTATGGAACCTTGTCTATGGAACCTTGTTTTAACCACCGGGCGATTGGACCACCAATCCTTTGTGGTGAACGAAGTCGGTTCACCAGGTAAATACCCAATGTAGGCAGGACAACAGGTTATAATCCATAAAGGATAATATATTAAATAATAATGTATATGAATATGAGATGATTACAAATGATGAAAGAGGGTTGTATATATATCCCATGCAGGAGTGCCCTTTCATAAGAGACATGATCTTTCATATGTCATGTCTCTTCATTATTAATCATTAGTTATTTATATTATTAATTATTATCTATTTATACCTATTTATATGTATTTTTATGTTCATAACATTGTCTTCCCATTAAAAATTCTTTGTCCTCAAAACATACTTATCTCTTTCTCTAGTCTGTGATATTGTGTCCTGATTCTTCATTCTTAAGCTAGTGATTGTTGAGGACTTGAAATGATAGGATATTCTAAGCACTGCGTAGAACCGTCGAATTGTAAGGGATTCTTCCCACCTTAAATCGATCTTCTAGACAATGGGCACTACTACATATTGAAAATATTGCGATGACTACTTGCGACGAAATTACTATTTCGTCGCAAACTTCAAGATAAAAAGTTCAATTTTTCAATTTTTATCTAAATACACCTCGTATTCGTCGCTCTATCGACGGAAGAAAACTTTCGTTTGTGTTTTCATCACAAGAGCGACGCTCACATGTTTTCATTGCAAGAGAGACGATCACTATAACCCTTCCTGTCTTCAACAAAGTGACCTAAATATAACAAATAAACATCTCTCCATTTGATAGGTAGTCCTAATTAAACAAATAAACATCTCTCCATTTGATAGGTAATCCTAATTAAACAAATAAACATCTCTCCATAAATTAACAATGGTAATCTTAGTTAATAAATTTCAGAGACTTCCTTTCGAGAATATAACTATAGCGTGAAGAGCTTAATTCTAAAATATTCCCTATTATCATTATATCAGTGGGAACAGGGGCCAACACATAGGTGGCCTGAGCATGGATAGAGTCAGAATTTCGGTACTTACCTGACTCGTCTGGATGTCTGGATCTCCTCTTAGCATTCGGTCAACCCTTCTCACCTTGTATTCCTGCGATTTCAAATCCACAACATTTCAGTTCAGAAAAAATAATTATGAATGCATTTCCAGTTCAGAATATTAGTGGAGGATAATAATGATAGTAAGAATATATATATATATATATATATATATATATATAATTGTTGATAGTAAGAATAAAAACATGGCCAAATAAAAAGTCATGACACCTGACAACACAATCCACATTTAGAATCTCCTCCTTTTTTATGGGACCAACGCTCGATGCATTTCCTGTGAGCATACTGTGTAGCCAAAAAAACACATGTTTTGTATGAACATGTTTATGATAAAATATGACAAAATACTTGACACCCATAAACCTGTCATTCATCAAAGATGAAAAAGTATAAACCAATTTTATCTATCTAAACGAATTTCTAAATTGGTTAGAGAAGCACGTCGTAACGGAGATGCGAATGTTACGCAGAGGGAAATTGATCTAGCATATGGTTTGAAAGATGGACAGGTAAGCAATTTCACCCATTTTATTCAGTTATTTTATATTATACTAATGTGACTACATGTGTGCTGTATTTTTCAGATACTTTCGAAGTTGTATAAATATATGTTAATTTATTAATTGACAATGCATCTTTTACATATCTGACATATTGCAGTTGAAACACCACAAGGCTGTGTGGTGCAATGGTCGTAAATTTCGCATCAAACAATTGGATGAAACAAGGAAAAATTATGATAGTGAGATACCTGCAGTATTCCAGGTTATTAATGTTTCCTCTAGTAGTGACAGACATCCTCGAGAATCTGAAAATAGATACTATGGGTATTTAAACAATATACTTGAGTGTGACTTTAATTCCTTCAAATTAGTTATGTTTGATTTCAAATGGTATAGGTTACGAATGCATGAACATGATGAGGAAAGAACTATTATTCAACATGCCAATGGATTTCCAATGATTAAAACAACGATATTTGAAAGAGGACATGATCTCTATGTTTTTCCAAGCCAATGTGAACAGGTCTTTTACTCAAATGTTCCAGGTGAAAGGGATTGGTCGTTTGTTGTTAGATATGATCCTTCAAGAAGATGATTTGACAGAATATCAGACAGAGATGGAAGATCACGGAGGGTTGACAGATGAAGAAGATGAAGAAGATCATGATCTAGGCGTAGGAGACGATATTGCAATTCCTGATGATGATGTCGATGAAAATATGCTCGAAAATGACATTGATGACGATGATGATATCATCAATCCTTTCAACATTGTTTCAGAACCAGATGATGATATAGATGTTGAGTTTGATGAAGAAGATCAAGATAGAGAATAAGGATGGTTACGCAGATGTTGAGGTTGGATCAGGTACGTGACTATATAATATTTTAATTTGTATGAATTATT
>SNQJ01S0026741.1:143393-154741 GCA_010110895.2 Picea sitchensis | reverse complement strand
TTTTATCACTCTAAAAGGGTTGACAATTAGGATCTAACCATGGAATAAATATAACCTTTCATAAGGAAACACAATCCTTAACTAGGCGATAGATATAAGTATTCAATCCTAACTAAATTTTAATTAAAAACTAAAAGATTGACCCAACCCTCTTTACAGCAAAGAGAACTCAAGACTTGTTCCTTGCGTATCCAAATGATAAGGGATCCACAACCTATTGGACCCAACTAGAAGGAAATCTCTCCCCCCTTCATAATTATATACAACTACACGAAGCTGGCTCAATCGTAAGTCCAGAACAATGTTGAGTAAAACATAGGGGAAGGAAATGATATTGCTCAGTGTGATCCACCCAAAAATCGAAGACCACTTTTATAGAAACGTGGGTGTTCCAGATGCAAAAACACAAGGCAGGTAAATGGAATTGATGGGTTATATAAAAAAAAATTGCATCTTTAAGGTTAAGGAAAATTGTTGTTGTTCCAGTTCGATGAACGTAGAGTAAGTAAAGATATGCTGAGTGGGATCCACCCAAAATTGCAGACCACCTTTTTAGAGAAACGTTGGGTGTTCCAGATGAAAAAACGCAAGGCAGGTGAATGGAATTGTTGGGTTATATCGAGGAAAAATCATAGCTTTAAGGTTAAGGAAAACGTTGGGTACTCCAGTTGCCAAAATGCAGATCAAGATTTCTTACTAAAATGAAGAGAACTCAAGGGTAAGATCTCAAGGAAATTTCACCAAAGATGCAGGGAAAATTCCTTATATAAAAACGTAGAGAATTGTTGGGAAAGATCACAAGGCAATTCACAAAAACGCAGGGAAAATTCCTTATAGAAAAGCACAGATAAATCCTAGGTAAGATCACAGGGCATTTTCACAAAAACGTAGGGCAATTTCTTTTGTAAAAACACAGAGATTTTCCTGAGTAAGATCACAAGGCGATCTGACAAAAACGCAAGGCAAATTTCTTATATAGAGACGTAGATAATTGTTGGGCAAGATCACAAGGAAAATTCACAAAAATGCATGGTAAATATTTTCCTAGGTAAGATCGCAAGGCGATCTCACAAAATCGCAGGGAAAATTCCTTATGTAAGGACGTAGAGAAATGTTGGGAAAGATCACAAGGAAAATTCACAAAAACACAGGGCAATTTCTTTTATAAAAACACAGAGATTTTCCTAGGTAAGATCGCAAGGCGATCTCACAAAAACACAAGGTAAATTCCTTATCTAAAGATGCAAGGAATTGCTAGGAAAGATCACAAGGCAAATTCACAAAAACACAGGGAAAATTATTTTATAAAAACGTAGAGATCTTCCTTGGTAAGATTGCAAGGCAATCTCACAAAAACGCAGGGCAATTTTTATATGAAAACGCAAAGAACTCAAGGGTAATATCCCAGCGGTTCCATTGGATTCTACAAGAAAAAGGAATGGTACGAATGGAGTGCGATAACTGGAAAGAAAATTGCCCCCATTCCTGACAACCATATTGGATTCATGATCAGATCCATTTGCTTAGATGGTATATTTGATGTTCTGGGTATATTTAGAAATTCTAAAAGCACATGAGTATAAATTTAAATTTTCTTGAGATTACTAAATTTTAAATTGCCCGAGATTATCGTTTTAGAGTACTAGGACTGCCTATTAACCTTGTCAACTCCCTTGAAGAAAAAATAGCTTCTACTATGTGTTAGCACCAGAAGTCACCTCTAGATTGCAGCAGAGGTAAGCCTGATACCCATCAGTTTTATATGTCACGATAATGAATTGGGGTGGTCGAATGGGCGTAGACCCAGGAGAATATCATTTTAACTTAGAATCCCAGACCAGGCAAAACATAAGAAAGTGAGGTCTTGATCTAACTTCCATCAGTGAATTGAGTTTAAAATGAGTAGAGGGAAGACTTGTTGAGAACGATGAACGAGACTACTATGGTCATCCGGCCTTCCAGCAGCTTGAAGAAGAAAAACAAGACACTGAAATATGTCTAATTGACACAGTTACAACAACATAATGATAGTTCGACTGGATCTTCCAATTTTGAGCATCACAATGCTACTGTAACAGCTTGACTGGATCCTCCAATTCCAAGCTATTCAGTGTGAGAGGGAAAGGTAACACAGGAAACTGATTAAAACCGGTGCAAATATTGCAGTGATCAACCATACATCATCCTATAACATCACAACCCTCGACTGGATCTTCCAATTCTGAATGTCTTAATATAGAGTTTACAGAGAGATGGAAGGAAGTTGACTTTAATTAAACAGGAAGTCTCAAATGCCAATTCATAACCAGGAAAACCAGTGCTTCATTAAAACTTTACAATGGGGGAGCCTAGCTCAACCATCGACCCCTACAAAAATACAAAAAACTGAGTATATATACTCAGAGCAATTCGCCACCTTGGCATCAGGAGGGTAGCTGAGCCATTAAATTCCAAACTAGCGTGTGCAGGCTCATCTGATCAAACGAGGACATCGAATCGGCATGGCTCTCAATAAATCTCTCGGCAGGGTGACCTTGGGAAAACTGCCTGCCAAAAACTCCATGCCTTACATTTAAGGAGTGAGGCGAGGTTTCAACCACCTCCTCCCACCTTCATTTACTTCTTGCAGGGATCAGGATCGAGGTCAAGTTGAATTGGCACCTGGAGAACACGGTGACCCCTCCTGCATCTAAACTCGGCGCTTTGGCCCTTTGCACAACTCTTTCTATCACCCCAAGTGACCACGGGCCGTGACCCTGCACCTATCTTCGA
The DNA here is from genome assembly GCA_010110895.2 of Picea sitchensis. Lineage (NCBI taxonomy): Eukaryota > Viridiplantae > Streptophyta > Pinopsida > Pinales > Pinaceae > Picea > Picea sitchensis. The sequence goes on along the minus strand of SNQJ01S0026741.1, from coordinate 151,969 downwards.
AGAATCTTTCGACACTTCTCCTTTCGGGAAATTCCACCACACTAGCCTCTAGGATCCCCGGTGACTAAAACTACGAAACGACCCTCCATATCGGTGGTCGGATCTGACTCCTAAATCGACGGCCACAATGATCCCTTGAAGGCCTAGGTTTCCAGCCCTATCTTCCATATGACCCAAGGGCCATGACTGTGGGCCCAACCCTCAGTGTATTTCAAGGATTCTCCCACCCAGAGTTCTCATTCCTTTGCTCTCGAAATCCCCGACACTGGATCCTGCGAAGTGCTCAAAAGATCGCCACCTGTCTCCCAAGGATCGACGACCCAGATATACTGAAGCTCAACAACCTAGATCTATTCTCATCGGATGACCCTGATCGCTCGCCTCTAAACAAGAACATAAATCCAACTGGCCCCCACTTTTCAGCCCCGCTTGATGTGACCGGGCGCTATGACAATGGGCCCAACCCCTGGGGGCTTTCACATTTTGCGTTTTGGTGATTCCAACTGCAATGGAGGAGTGACCCCGGCCTTCAAAATCCTGGTAGCCGAAACCACGACGATGTTTAATCGCGTGCCACGTGTCCCTTGGATGGACGGTTCAGATTACTTCGGCGCTTTCACTTTGACTATCCCAAAAGGCCCCATCTGTAGCTCAAATCTTGCACCGTGTGTCTTTCCTGATGAATGGCTAAGATCTTTCCTTGATCAACGGTCCCGATTGCTTTGGGACCTCTCGCACCAGGAATCCCCCTTGGATGTCTTCCTCATTTTCCTGGTGACTAGAACCACGAAACGGATCAAGCACTGCCACCTATCCCCCTTCTTTAGGCCCCGCCTTTCCATAGAACCCTGGGCTATGACTGTGGTCCAGGCTCCCGAGGATTTTCATTTTGCGTTTCAGGGCTTTGAAACCCAAGGGAGAACCCTATCCTCCCAACTTGCAATCCCAGAAAGGCCAACTCCTGGGAACGCGCAATCGGCTGCCACCTGTCCCCATGGAATCGGACAACCCAGATTAAATCGTGGAATATGGGCGCTTTGTTTCCGACCTCTGCTCTGCGTTAAACCCTGGGCAACTTCATGGCCCCAAACACCTGATGACCGTCGATCTTGCCCCGATGAAAAATCCTTGTCGTTGAAAACAAAAATTCCTGCCTGCAAGCATTTTAAGCCTGAAACAATATTCTTTGAGTTTTGCGCTGGGTGCTTCTTGCACAGGTCGCGGACCTAGATACTCTTTTTCCTATGACAAGAATTGTTGATAACATTAGGCTCCATGGGGGATAGATTTGTCCCTGCGATGCTCTAAGAAATCCTTTTGCAATTCCAGTCGCCTTTTGTTGGGCTATGGAGTCAAGCTCAAAAACACCCTACTGAAAATACAGGCCGAAAGGTAAAACAAAATAAACATGTGTTCTCAAAGGAGCTTATTTATGTGCAATCCTAAACTAATAAAATCCTTTTCATGGGGCTAGGTGAAATCAAATTTCCACCATAGCCAATCAAGTAACTTTCTGAATGGAAGCTTCTTCATTCTGTCGATGATCACCAACAAATGATGCAACCGTGATAGCAGAACGGTTACATCCTTCAGCTTCCATCCTAAGGCCGAGGTTAGGATGAAGCTGGGAAACTACAAATAATGAAGGAAATACAAATCCATGTATTCCTTCATAGGGTCATAGGACTAGTGGAAAACTCCAGAAAATCGGTGACAGGAAGCCCCCTCTACTACACAGTTGTTCACACGTGGTTGAATATCTCTGGTAAGCTCAGGTGACTGAGAGGATGGTGTAGGCTAACTGATCTTAGGCGGTGGATGCTCACAGACAGGATCTGGACAGGAGGTAAGTTGCTCCTTCTGTTTCTCCTCTAGTTCTTCCTCTTCTTCTCCTTGGCTCTCCCTAGGGTCAGATTCGTAATCATCATAAACAAGACCCATGGGAAAACTCTTCTCTTCCTCGTATTGCTCAGTGTCTTCTACAGGCTCGGGATGGCTGATTTCCTCATGATAAATTCCTTTAACAAATAGAGGATAGGGCTCTGTAAGGTGTTCTTGGAAATCCTGCATATCCATCTCAGAATCTGATTTGTAGCTGTCATATACAGGCTGGTTGCTCCTCTGGTCAACAAGCTGTGACGTGGGGCTCTGTTTCTCTTCATCCTAATAATCATCAAAGCTAGGGACAATAGGCATCTCAGGAGCAGAAGGCAGGGCCTCTACGGTTATGGAATATTCAATACTATCATCATCCGTAGGGATTTCAAGAACATCATCTTCAAGAGCTGGGAAATCCTCTGCACTTTCTCTAGATTCCAACCTTTCGAGTTTGGCAGAGAGAGATTTAATCAGCTCCATTACTTCTCCCATAGAATCTTCTTCTTCATGGTCCTCATCCTTACGGTCTTCATCATCACAGCCTTCATAAGACACAACCATGTCTTGCTCATTGTCCTCACATTCCTCACAACAGTTATGACATATAAACTTAGAGGAATAAAACTTTGGACAACGCTTATTGAAAACTGCATGAAATTCCTTTAGGGAGGAGATGCTAGCAGGGGGTAAGGAGAAATACCACTCACGAGCATCTCTTTCTAATGAGAACATGAACATTTTCAATAATACACCCTCATGATGTATTCCCCCCTTATGCATGAGTTCATGAAAATCATGGAGATGCTCAGCAGGGTTGTCCTCTTTACGCTCTCTGAATATGGGAAAATAATTGCCCCATCCATTTCAAGTAGGGACAACATTAGGAAAACCAAGAATAGTCAAAAAATTAAAAGGAGAAAACCTTCGAGCCAGGATCCTTTCCATTTCGAACCAGTGGAGTCATCGATCGATCCTTGAATCATGGAGTTGTCGGGTGAATGATGGATATCTTTGAATGTGTCTGGTCTTTGTTCACCATCAAAGGCCATATCCTAACGTTGTCATTCCCCCAGGGAACTTCTCAAGCTGAGAAAGAAGCTACTGAAAACCTTCTCAAGAAAGCTCCTCTAGGTCAACTTTCAAGTGTGCTAAAAGTAGCCACAACTGAAATAGTGAAGTGGAAACATTGGAGTCGCCACAGTGGAGTCGCCAGGTGCATAGTTGCAATCTTTGGTGTACTAGGTTCTGATGCACCCTCAGAACCAGTAAGCTTTGGCGTTCTACCTAGGGAAAATCTTCAACTTCGTCCCTAGCAGCGGCGCCAGAAATGTTAGCACCAGAAGTCACCTCTGAATTGTAGCAAAGGTAAGTCTGATACCCATCATTTTTATATGTCATGATAATGAATTGGGGTGGTCAAATGGGCACAGAACCAGGAGAATATCGTTTCAACTCAGAATCCTGGACCAGGCAAAACATAAGAAAGTGAGGTCTTGATCTAACTTTCGTCAGTGAATTGAGTTTAAAATGAGTAGAGGGAAGACTTGTTGAGAATGATGAACGAGACTGCTATGGGAATCCAAACTTCCAACATCTCAGAGAATAAAAACAAGACACTGAAATATGTCTAATTGACACAGTTACAATAGCATAATGATAGTTCTACTCGATCTTCCAATTCCGAGCATCGCAATGCTACTATAACAGCTTGACTGGATCCTCCAATTCCAAGTTATTCAGTGTGAGAGGGAAAGGTAACACAGGAAACTGATTAAAACTGGTGCAAATATTGTAGTGATCAACCATACATCATCCTACAAGATCACAACCCTCGACTGGATCTTCCAATTCCGAGTGTCTTAATACAGAGTTTACAGAGAGATGGAAGGAAGCTAACTTTCATTAAACAAGAAGTCTCAAATGACAATACATAACCATGAAAACCAGTGCTTCATTAAAACTTTACAATGCGGGAGCCTAGCTCAACCATCGACCCCTACAAAAAAATGAGCATATATACTTAGAGAAATTCACCACCTTGGCAGTAGGAGGGTAGTTGAGCCATTAAATTCCAAACTAGCGTGTGCAGGCTCATCTGATTAGATGAGGACATCGAATCAGCATGGCTCTCAGGAAATCTCTCGACAGGGTGACCTTGGGTAGACTACTTGCCAAAAACTCCATGCCTTACATTTAAGGAGTGAGGCGAGGTTTTAACTTCCTCCTCCCACCTTCATTTACTTCTTGCAGGGATCATGATCGAGGCCGAGTTGAATTGGCACCTGGAGAACGTGGTGACCCCTGCTGTAGCTAAACCTACTACTTTGGCCCTTTGCGCAACTCTCTCTATCACCCCAAGCAACCACGGGCCGTGAACCTACGCCTATCTTCAAAGGCGATTTCAACACTTCTCCTTTTGGGAAATTCCACCACACTAGCCTCCAGGATCCCTAGTGACTAAAACTGCGAAACGACCCTCCATATCGACGGTCGAATCTGGCTCCTAAATCGAAGGCCACGATGATCCCTTGAAGACCCAAGTTGCCAGCCCTATCTTCCATATGACCCAGGGGCCATGACCGTGGGCCCAACCCTCAATGTATTTCGGGGATTCTCCCATCGGGAGTTCTCATTCCTTTTCTCTTGAAATCCCCGACACTGGATCCTGCGAAGTGCTCAAAAGATCATCACCTGTTTCCCAGGGATCGACAACCCAGATCTACTAAAGCTCAATGGCCTATATCTATTCTCATCGGACGTCCCTGATCACTCGCCTCTCAATGAGCTCATAAATCTAACTAGCCCCCACTTTTCAGCCCCGCTTGATGTGACCGGGCACTATGACCGTGGGCCCAACCCCTGGGGGCTTTCGCATTTCACGTTTCAGCAATTCCAACTGCAATAGAGAAGTGACCCCGGCCTTCAAAATCCTAGTAGACGAAACATCGATGGTGTTTAATCGCGCGCCACGTGTCCCTTGGATGGATGGTTCAGATTACTTCGGTGCTTTCACTTTGACTACCCCGAAAGGCCCCATCTGCTGCTCAGATATTGCGCCACGTGTCTTTCCTGATGGACGACTGAGATCTTTCCCTGATCAACGGTCCCGATTTCTTTGGGACCTCTCGCACTGGGAATCCTCCTTGGATCTCTTCCTCATTTTCCCAGTGACTAGAACCACAAAACGGATCAAGCACTGCCACCTGTCCCCCTTCTTTAAGCCTCGCCTTTCCATAGAACCTTGGGCTATGACCATGGGCCAAGCTCCTAGAGCTTCGCATTTCGCATTTCGGGGCTTTGAAACCCAAGGGAGAACCCTGTCCTCCCAACTTGTGAAGGCCGACTAGTGGGAATGCGCGATCAACTGCCACCTGTCCCCGCGGGATTGGATGGCCCAAATTAAATTGTGGAATATGGGTGCTTTGTCGCTGGCCTCTTCTCTGCATTAAACCCTGGGCAACTTCATGGCCCCAAACACCCAATGACCGTCGATCTTTCCTTGATGAAAAATCCTCGTCGTTGAAAACAAAAATGCCCACCTGCAAGCATTTTAAGCCCGAAACAATATTCTCTGAGTTTTGCGCTAGGTGCTTCTTGCGCAGGTCAAAGACCTGGATACTCTTTTTCCCATGACAAGAATTGGTGATAACACTGTGGTAGGAGAAGGGACATCCACCTTTATTCCCGTCGCGAGCCTGCAAAAATCAATTGGATTTGGGGGGGGGGAGGAGCAACACTTGGCACAAATTTTCTATTTATTTTGTTGAGAAGACAATGACAGTGAAATCATTAGGAATCCATTTCTAGATTTTACAAAAACCTCAAGAGATGGTCTATTCAATCATAAAATTTTCAACATGTTACGCAATGGAAAAAAAACTCGATTATATAATCTATCCTTCAAATCTAATAATCCCTCAAGGAGTTGGTTTGTACAATTTCATGATTCTACACAGTCTGCAACAATTATAACAACTAGATTAAACAATAAAATCAATGCAATTATAGAATCCATAAAATACCATAACCGACGACGAAGATGACCTGGAGATGATCTTCGACAACTGGCGTTCCTTCCGAAATCATGCTTGCTAATCGTTGAGACTTCACCGATACCTCCCATCCAATGCTATGGGTACTCTTCTTCACCCTCAGCCCCTCGAGCCACAAATGGGCCATGCACACAACCAGAATATATGCTAGTTGTGAGATTTACTTGCAAGGTAGAGCCACCACTGTCTCTCAAGATGGGTATCCCAACTCTCACAAGTAAGACCAGTCAAAATTTCTGCAAGATAACTTTTTCCATAACCAGTGTCATCCATTTCTCATCTTAGCCATTTGTTTTATAGAATTTTCTCAACTCATTCCCCACTTGCACAATCAATTTATTTATTTTTAATTAAATAATTTAGAATTATTTCCCCCTTACACTTATCACCCTTTCCCCAATTTGCACAAGTAAATCCACATTTTATTTTAATGAAATTTAATTCCCTGACCCTTCCTAAAAGCACTCCTTAAATCACTCCTAGTTGTCTATTTATTCCCCTTATTTCCAATTAATGAATGACGCCTTACTAAATCTAAGTTGAGTTAAAATAAGAATCTTCTCCTAGTTATACTAGTGTTAACTAGACTCTAGATTCCTTTCTATGTGTACCCATTCTTTTAGCTTTATTCCATTCTTACCTTAAATTCCAATTTGGTAATTACTTGCACATATGTGTATTTACTATTAAATTGATCTTTAGGTTTATTTTATTTTCCTTGAATTCTTAAATTGATTTACTTCATCCCCTCATTATTTAATTTATAAATTTTGTTTTTAGTCTTCTTACTAACTTAGACTTAGGCTTAATTAAATTTTATTTGCAAATACTTAGACTCTTATAGGGATTATAATTAATAAATTCAATCCTTAATTAATTAATTGATTGATTGATCCGGTAGTGCTCAAGATTTTACAAGGTAAATTATTCGCTCAGGGTTTTCTAGGCCAGCTAGATTCATTGACTCAATTTTTATTTACGTGATGTGCCCTTCAAGACACACTCTATGCTCCAAGGGTGCCACTTGCGTCTGACTGGTTTTGGTAGTTGTCCAACCCCGAGAGTCAGCACTCCATTTGGGCGACCTTGTGAGAGACTAATGGCTTCTAAGGAATAAGGACCCTACCTTATTGCGTGCCCCTTCGAAATATTTGTGAGCAACTGTCTCAGTCTGCCCTCACGACATCATGGATCTTGCGAACTAGGTAATCATTACCCTACAATTTGAGCCACGGTGGGAGTGCTAGTAGGCTGTGACAGGGACGCTAGCACACCTCTCCCTCAATATATTGTCTATGTGCATGACCCCTTTACTCCTTATGTGAGTCAAATTAGCAAGCATTCATCATCTTACATTCATTAACAAAACACTGTCAATGATCCATATACAACATCATAATATAATAGATCATATGTCACATATGCTTAAATGAAATACTCAAACCAATACAATCCACTCCCTAACTCAATACAGAGTCCAAGGAGGTCCATTTATGCCATCAACATCCACACTTTGTCTGTCCTGCACACTCAGGGAAAACTCGGCAATGGCATTTGTCAATACACATATAAAAAATAACATGAAAATAATGATCCATAAACTGTTAAGCCCTAATATTGGCTCATTACCCCTTAATTGGGGCATATTATATTAGTAATGTTATTTTATTTATGTCAGTTTTAGGCCATTAGTTGTCATTATACCTCCTAATCTCCTATATATACCAAGGAGACATTTTCATTTTGAATCATCTTGTACTTGAACATTTAAGTGGGGTAAAAGGAGGTTTCCCCCTTGAAGAGACTTATTATCTGAAATTATCTCTTTTTCAAGGCGTTGAGTACTTTTTCTGAGGTTTTTCTATGCTATATTGGTATTTGGTTCTTAACATATGGTATCAGAGCTCAAGGTATTAGGGTTTCGCTGCTACATCTAAGACACCTTGGCATTTTCACTATATATTTTTTTCTACAATGTTTCAAAAGAAACATCTTGGAGGATATTTATTAGATGGATCAAGGTATTTTGGGTTCAAAATTCAGCTCTTGATTCCTTATACTTTCGGAGATATAGCCTGTACAAGATAGGGTTTTGGAATCATCCTGAAATGAGTCATTGCGGAATTTTCGCTATAAAAACTTTTTCGTAACATTTCAGACCCTTACTTTGGAGGATATTTATAGAAATTAGTAAGGTATCTATGGTAAAATTTTCATATTCTGGGTCATCTTAAATTTGTAGATACACCCTGTGTAAGATAGGGTATCTGACTAGTCTCAAGAAGGTGTTCCAGGTAAAAAAATCATAACTTCTTCCTAGAGTATCCAAATTGAGTGGGACTGGTTTCATTGGATCGTGAATAGTATGTAGTATTTCTAGTGTGAGTTCTAGAATTTTATATCGATTATTTTGTGCGGCGCATGCTATACAAGTGAGATCTCCTGGAAAGGACAAAAATCAGCAAGTTGTGGGGAAGTTACCATAAATTCCACTTGGCACATCCAATTTTGATCAGACCTATGGCATTGCAGAGAAGAAATATCAAAGAACTACATAAAAGAAAGTTTCATACCCAGAAGGGATGAAACTTGGGAGATACAACAGAAGAAATATTGTCTAGCAGAACCACCTCAAAATCAAGGTTC
>SNQJ01S0026741.1:108690-134105 GCA_010110895.2 Picea sitchensis | reverse complement strand
ATGGAAATGAATGTGCTTTTATTTAAAATATATGATCAAAATAATACTTCTCTAGTGAGTGTATTGTTGAAAATATAGCTCAGAAGGTGTCACTGCATTTCCGAGTGTCCAAGTATGCATGTGACAATAAATTAATTAACTTTGTTTCGGCTAATTTAATTTTAGTCTAATTCTTAACTTAGGTGAGGCATAATTAATTAATTATTAGCCTCATAGTTCAGATTTCCTAAGTTGCCAATGTTAGGAAATTTAATTTCACTTTGAGATCTCAATGAGGGATAATATTTAATCTGGGCCCTCCATTTTGAATCTAAAGAGAAATGAGTAAAGTCAACATTCTAAAGGGGATGAAGGGTGAGTTAGAGGACACATCGACTTGAGAAAAGAGGGAGCGATTTGAGGAGAAGTTGAGGGTTTTCAGGAGTATAAAATTAGGGAGACAAAGGGCCAATTTCAGAGGGTACCAGACAACCAAGTGAAGCGAGGTCGTACAAATCACACATGCACATTTAGACATGCGATATTGTTCAACACTCATAGGGTCCCGTTTGTAGGGGTTAAGACAACAGGAAGTGGGCCGAAAACAGGCTGTAGAAGTAGCAGATGAACATATTGTATCAGGCCTTACCTTACAACCACGCTAAGGACAGGAATTAGGCAGTACCAATAGGTTGTACCTAGGTCGTACAAGATGTACGACAGGCCTGAGTGAACAACTGGTCCGTACAACTGATTTGTGGGTGTTTTGTTGGGTCTTCCAGGGATGTGAGTTTGAATTGTATTTTTAGCATAAAACTTCCTTCTTTGATCTTAATAACACTCTCCCGGTAAATTTGTTGTCTAGTGTGTGAATGCTTGTGTGATTTAATATCTGCTATGCATTTTATGTTAAGAACTCAATAGTATTTATTGTGCATAGTTTAGATTTAGTTTATTAGTCTGTTAGTTCATTAGTTTATTAGTTCATGAAAAATAACATGGTATCAGAGTTCTAACTCTAAAAAAGTACCAAGCATTGCACAGGGTTGAAGAGAAGAGAGGTCGAAAGTACTTCTAGAGAATTTTAGACTAGTTTGAGTCAAGATGGCAACCATTGTCAGATATGAGGACATGCTAGAGGGCATCTCCAACTACCTATAGTGGAAAGTCAAAATATCGGTTGTTCTCAAGGACAAAAAGATGTGGAAATTTGTTAGTACCCCAATACCACTGCCTACTTCAAATCCCATTGCCTTAGACCTCCATGAGGTAAAAGAAGCAAGGTCTTATAGGATCATTCTTGATGGGGTAAAAGATCATCTGATATCCCATTTGGATGAGAAGAATATAGCCAAGGAGATATGGGATGCACTCACCAAGTTGAACCAAAGTGACAACCAGGATTGTAAGATGGTGTTGAGGGACAAACTGTACAACACAAGGATTCCCAAGGGAGAGAGTGTGGCCTCGTATCTCACCAGGATCACACAATTGAGGGGTGATATGGAAAATGTAGGAGAGATTGTTCTAGAGCTAGTTGTTGCATATAGCCTTGAATGGATTCACCAAGTAGTGGGATGTATTTGTCAAGTGCATTGTGGGAAGAGAGCACTTTCCCACTTGCAAAAGACTGTGGGATGATTTCACTTAGGAGGAGATACGAGAGGTATCTTAGCATGGATATTAGAAGTAGAAGGGCGAAGAGGAAGAGAACCTTGATCTAGCATCCAAGAGCAAGGGGAAGTCAAAGAAGGGATCTATTGAAGGATCCACCTATAAGGGAAATAAGAAGAAGTTGGACTCCATCAAGGTGAAATGGTTTTCATGCCACCAACTAGGAAATTTTTCTAGCCAGTTCCCTAACAAGAAGAGGGGAAAGAAGAATAAGCATGTGGTTGCTATCGCTAATATAGATGAGTTTGCAACTAGATTTGAGGATGAGTTTTCACTCATTACATGTCTCTATAGCTCAATGAACACTAGTGTGTGGTACATTGATAGTGGTGCTTCATGTCACATCACTAGAGCATGAGATTACTTCACGAGCCTAGAGGAACATAGTTCAGACTTCCATATTGATCTTGGTGACAAAACCAAGTATAGTCCAAGAGGAACAGGGACTGTAAAGTTTTAGACGGAGTCTGGGAAGCTATTATTGGTCAATGACGTACTCTATGTACTAGGGTTGCAGAAGAATCTCATTTCAATTTTGGCCTTAGAGGGAAAAGGCGTTGTTGTGACTCTCTGGGATGGGAAAGTCTACATCTATCCCAAGTGATCCAATTCCATCTCAGTGAAAGTGATTGGGATCAGGAGGAATAAGTTGTACAAACTCCATTTCGAACCAGCTAGTGCGCTCGTGCACAACAACAACAACACCCATGAGGCAGAGCTATGGCATAGATGTATGACACATTTTCATCATGGAGCACTTAAAGTGCTCAAGGAGATAGTGATTGTTTTTCCATCCTTCAACTAAAACCATCATAGTGTATGCAAAGGGTGTGCCATGGGCAAGTACGCCAAGGTTGTGTTTCCCAATAGTGGAAACAAGTCCAAGGGGATATTCGACTTGATCCATTGAGATGTTTGTGGGCCCGTGTCAACAGTATCTATTGGAGGGTTCAACTACTATGTGAGATTCATAAATCACCATTCCAGGAAGACCTGAATCTATTTCATGAAGACCAAAGATGGAGTCTTTAGTCGGTTTCAAGAGTTCAAAGCTCTTGTGGAGAACTACATAGGGAATAATATCAAAGTCCTCAGAGCATACAATGGAGATGATTATACCTTGAATTCCTTCAAGGCATTTTTTGTAGATTTCAAGATTAAGAGGGAGTTGATAGTCCCATATAACCCACAACAGAATGGAGTCTCAGAGAGGAATAACATAGTGATTGTTGGGGAAACAAGGGAAATGTTGCATGATTAGGACCTACCTATGTTCTTGTGGGAAGAAGCATGTAACACTAAAATTTATTTGCATAAAAGGAGCCCACACAAAGTTTTCGGGAAGATGGCCCTTGAAGAGGAATTCATAGGGTATAAACCAGAGATTGGGCATATTCATGTCTTTAGGGGCTTAGTCTACTATCATGTCCTAGCTGAGAGGAGGATGAAACTTGAGCTGATAGCTGAAAAGGGTATTTTCGTTGGTTACAGTGAAACCTCAAAGTCCTTCAAGGTGTACATTCCAACACTTAAGAAGACAGTGGTGCAGAGGCATGTGAAGTTTGAGGAGGACAAGAACTTCAGGAAGTCTCGTGATTCCATGCCAGTTGAAGCTAAGGTTTAGGAGAAACAGGCATCAAAGGAGGAGGTTGGACCACCATTGCAAATTACAGGTACCCTGACTTATGTGCAGGGCGATCAATGTGATAATGAGGAGCGGGATGCTCCATTCACCCGGATCAAAACTTCTAGGAAAAATAAGCCTAAATGGGAAGAACGAACCATGATGGAGGCACAAGAGATAGTGGATTCTCCAAGGACTTCATTCAGGGAGAGAAGAGCACCACAAATATTTTCCAATTACATGGCTCTCATGAGTGAGTTGATAGAGGTCGAACCTTCCGTATTTCATGAGGCATATCATCTACAGGTATGGAAATATGCCATGGTAGAAGAGTCTTTTATCATAAATAATTATGTATGGCAGGTAGTGCCATGACGTGAGGATAAATCCGTGGTGGGGTCCAAGTGGATCTACAAGATCAAGCATGCAACTGATGGTAGCATTGAGAAGTTCAAAACCCAGTTTGCGGCTAAGGGATTCTCTCAGAAGGAGGGAATTTACTACGATAATACTTTTTCCCCTCTATCCAGGTACTCATCCATTAGATCCATGATATCTATTGTTGCAGAGATGGGTTGGAGGACTCACCAGATGGATGTCAAAAAAAAATTCCTCAATGGCAAGATTGAGGAAGAGATCTACATTGAGCAACCAGAGGGCTTTGAGGTACATGACATATGCACTCATGTATGCAAATTGAAGAGAGCATTGTACAGACTCAAGCAGGCACCACGAGAATGGTACTCCAAGATAGATAGGTATCTACAGGGAATGCGATTCACACATAGTGAGGCTGACTCAAATATGTATTTCATCATGGTCAGAGGAGAGCCACTCATTCTTGTTATTTATGTAGACAACCTATTTCTCATAGGTTTTGAGAAACTCATAGCATATTTCAAGAGAGATCTTGCTACTGAGTTTGAGATGAAGGATGTGGGGACTAATGCATTACTTTCTAGGACTTGAGGTGTGATAGAGAGATGGGAAAACATTCCTTGGGAAAGGGAAGTATGCAGTGGAGATCCTGAAGATATTTGGGATGGAGGACTATAGGCCTATGGCTACTCCAATGGTCACCAACTGGAAGAAAATTGATGCTTCCAAGTCAAAGACAATGGATCCTACCTTATACAGGAAAGTGATAGGCTCTCTCATGTATCTGGTCAACACTAGGTCATACATTTTTTTTGTTTTCAACACACTTAGTCAGTTCATGGTTGAGTCAAAACATATGCACTAGGTGGCAGTGAAACATGCCCTTAGATATTTGTCGAGAACATTTGAATTCAGATTAAGCTATATCCATGGAGATGGGGTGAATCTAGTGGGTTATTCAGATGTTGACTAGGAAGACAACACAACTCACAGGAAGAACACTTCGGGTTGTTGTTTCATCTTTGGGTCAAGAATTATTTCATAGTTTAGCAATTAAAAGAAGTCAGTTGAACTGATTTCTGCTAAAGCTTAGTACATGGCAGCTAGTTTAGCATCATGTGAGGCCATTTGCCTTCAGAAACTACTCATGGGGCTATTTGATCAAGAGATGTATACCACTATTATTCATTTTTACAATCATAGCTACATCAAGGTCTCTAAAAATCCAGTGTTTCATGATAGGTCGAAGCACACAAAGATCAGATAACACTTCATCTATGATTGTGTGTAGAAGGGGACTGAAAAGTTTCAGTATGTTTCCACCAATGAGTAGATTGCAGACATTCTGACCAAGGCATTGATGAAAGGCAAGTTTGTCTACTTCAAGGACAAGTCGGAGTGGTGCAGAGCACCTTCCATGCTAAGAGGGAGTGTTGAAAATATAGCTCAAAAGGTGTCACTGCATTTCCTAGTGTCTAGGTATATAGGTGACAATAAATTAATTAACTATGTTTCAACTAATTTAATTTTAGCCTAAGAATTAAATTAGGAGAGGCATAATTATTTAATTATTGGCATAATAGCTCAGATTTCCTAAGTTGCCAAATTTAGGAAATGTAATTTCACTTTGAGATATCAATGAGGGATAATATTTAATCTAGGCCCTCCATTTTGAATCTAAAGAGAAATGAGTAAATTCAAAATTATAAAATGGATGAAGGGTGATTTAGAGGAAACATTGACTTGAGAAAAGAGGGAGCGATTTGAGGAGAAGGTGAGGGTTTTCAGGAGAATAAAATTAGGGAGACAAAGGGCCTATTTCAAAGGGTACTAGAAAACCAAGTGAAGGGAGGTCTTACAACTCACACATGCACATTTGGATAGGCCATACAAGCCATATTGTTCATCTCTCAGAGGGTCAAGTTCGTAGGAATTAAGAAAACAGGAAGTGGGATGAAAACAAGTCATATAAGCAACAAAGGAACATGTTGTATTAGTCCTTACCTTACACCCATGTAGAGGCCAGAAATCAAGTAGCATCAGTAGGTCATACTTGGGTTGTACAGGTTGTACGATAGTCCTGAGTGAACATCTAGTCCATACAACTGATTTGTGAGTGTTTTGTTGGGTCTTCTAGGGCTATGAGTTTGTATTGTATTTTTAGAAAAACAATTCCTTCTCTGAGATTAATAACACTCTCCCTCTTTATTTGTTTTCCCCACACTGGGGTTTCTAGGGTACATGTGTTGTTTATTGTGTGAATGTTCATGTGATTTAATCACTGTTGTGCATTTTATGTTAAGAACCTAACATTATTTATTGTGCATATTTCAGATTTAGTTTATTAGTTTGTGAAAATTATTGGCACACTAAATCATTGTCTGAGTTCAGGAAAAATAATAGGTATAGAACTGTTGTAAAGGAATCCCACATGGAGAGTTTTGAAATCCCTACTCCAACACCTAGGTATCTTGTTATCTAGTGATTTACTTGTTGTAAATCAAATTAGTAGCTCACAAAACATAATACACTTCTTGGAATAATCAACTCTAATAAATAGTGGATGAAATACTGGAAACCAAAATCTCACACACAATACACAAATATATTCTACCTATCAACTAAGATTATCATTCAAATGAATTCAAAGCAGACAAGGGCTCCCTTACTAGGAAAATGACCCACAAAGAAATACATAAAAATTTATATAGAACTTGCAAACCCTAGCAACTCATGATTTGTTATACAATCCATAACTTTCATGTTTCTTTAGATGTACACACTTTTCCTTAAGAAAACCCGCATATATGTTCTCGTCTCCACTAAAACCTCTGTACACGCATACAAGGATTGTATGGAAAACTTTGTGCTAGATGACCTTGTTGTTGCAGCTCCAATCTATTGAAACCCACTTGTGGTTTCCTATATTCTCTCTTCTCCCTCACCTAATCTCTATATGGAATTCCTTCTCCACCTATCAAAGATGTCTTTGAGAAAAATTCCTTCTCTGGTCTCTGTGTCAAAAAAACCACACTTCCTTCTCAACACTAGCCTTGATTTTATAATCAAAGTTATGACTTGACCCTAATATCCAAAGTGATTGATGGTTGATATTGCTTCTCACCTCACTTGAGATCAATTACTAATATTTAATTCACTAATGCTAATTACTTTAGCATTTCATTGAATAAATTCAACTAATTAATAAAAGAACTTTACTTCAATAATTCCTTTAGTTAAAGTAAAGTATCAAGGTAGAAGGCTTTGGACGACTTCCACACTTATAGACACTTAGACATGTGCGTAAGTACCTATTTGATTCTACAAACATTAACACTCCCTCTTAGTGAGGAAGTTCTTCTACACCACTCCAAGTTTTTCCCTGAAGAAAACAAACTTCCCTTTAACCAAGGGTTTGGTCAGAATATCTGCAACCTGCTCATCTGTGGAAACATACTGAAGCTTGACTGCTCCCTTCTAGATCATGTCTCATATGAAATGATACTATCAATATGCTTGGACCTATCATGGAATACTGGAGTCAAAGAGAGTTTGATACAACTTTGATTATCACAGTATATTACCGTAGGCTCCAACTCCTGATCAAATAAACCTGTAAGCAATTTGAAATGCCAAATGGATTCACAACTAGCCATAATTGTTTCCATATACTCTACCTCTGTTGAATTGAGTGCTATATAAGTTTTCTTCATGTTGAACCATGTAATCAATATTGATCCCAAGTTGAAGAAGCACCTCAAGGTTCTCTTCCTATCTACTGCACTCCCTAACCAATCTGAGTCTATATATCCCTGTAGCCTCACTCCATCACCTCCAATATACCTCAATCCATACTCTATTGTACCTCTCAAGTACTTGACCACATGCTTCACTACTATCCAATGCACCTGCCTCGTCTCCACCATGAACTGACTCAAGGTTTTCAAAGTAAAACGTATATCTAGCCTAGTGTTGACCAAATACATCAAGGACCCTATCAAATGGATGTATATCTTGGGATCCACCAACTCTGAATCTGAAGTGATAACCTTCTTCAGATTGCTAACCATAGGTGTAGCCATTAGTATACAAGCCTCCATTTTGAATCTCCTCAACATCTCTAATGTGTAATTCCCTTGACCAAGGAAGATCTCTCCCAATATATGTTGTATCTCTAACCATAAGAAATAATGCATCAAGCCATTTTCCTTCATCTTGAAATTTTTTGCTAAATATGATTTGCACCTTGCAATAATATCCTCTACACCCGCGAGAAGCAAATAATCCACGTGAAATACCAAGATGAGTGGATTAGACCCAACATGTATGAAGTACAAGTTAGAACCACCTCATTCGTGGTTAGGCCATACTTTTCAAGTATTTTTCAATCCTGTAATACCATGCCCTAGGTGCCTATTTGAGTCTGTACAAGGATTTATCAATCCCACACACATGAAACTCCATCCCATGTGATGCAGGAGCATTGCCAGCAGTAAGCGAGCACGGAGGCAGAAGACAGTTGGGATGAGCACAACACATTTTTGCACATGTTGAAATGTTTTGAAATATTTTGAAAGACTAAGGAAGGAATATTAATGAAATAGTTAAGGAAGGCATACACACATTTATGAATAAGTGATTGTAAACAGATCTTGAGCAATCTACTCTCATCTATCGATGTAAAGACATTTATTCCCAGTTAATGAAAGTAGGTAGATTTAAATTCCAGATTAGACAGTTTTAGGAGGTAGGAGGGAAAACCGACTATAGACACCCTCACCTTTGTATCATTGTAACATTATCATTATCAATGGTATCATTGAGCATAGAGTATAAGGAGAGAACTGTAGCAAAGAGTTGAGAAGAATAACCCATGTACAGAAGTTTGAATTAATGTAAAAAGCTTTGATTCAAATTCAGGGTGTTATGATGCTTTCTGTGTATACATGTTGAATGATATGCTCATGGTTGTTTATTCTCTTTGTTATGCATTTGCTTTAATAGTGTGTGTATGTACAATTTCATGTTGAATGTTTGAAGTCCGATAGAGGGAGAGAGAATGAGTTTCAATTGTTTCTCAACTTGAGTGAGAGAAGTCCCTGCAAGGAATGCAGTGGAAGCGTCCACAAGGAGTGCATTAACAAGGGTCCAGAGTTTATCTCTGAAAGCTCAGGAGGGGTAACGTTGTTCTCATTCCCACATAAGTGAAAGTGAAGCACAAAAGCCGTGCAAGGTGTGCACAGGCTGGTTAAAAGATTAGAACTTATCAACCAAGGGTGAATTGAAGGACTATTGTTGCAGGGAGTACACATAGTCGAGATAATCAAATACTTCTAAGTATTTGAAGGGTTGCCACAAGGAGTGCGTGCAAGAGTCTTTTTGAAGACTCGAGTTTGCAAGAAAACTCAGGAGGGTTAGTACCTTTGAAGTAATCAAAGGAGAGACAGAGTAAAGTCGTTTTACAGAAGTCAAGTTCCGACAAAGAGAACATTGGTTCATTTCGTAGAAGTCTTCAAGGAAGGAACGAACGATCGGAATTCCCCGTGGAGAATTTGCAAAGTTTTAAGAGCCGTTAGATCTTGCAGAGAAGCAAGGGGAGTTACGACGAGTGTTTTCTAAATCTTAAGCTCAGGAGAAATAGGGCCATTGGATCCAAGTCAACGAGGGCCATCGGATCTCTCGCGAACTTTCATTTCGGAGATCAGAGGTTTAAAGGGTAGAGAATTCGCGTCAGAGATAGAGGACAGAGAAGCGGACATGTGGCGTACTTGTCGCCAGATGAAGTCAAACCTTCGTTGACTGATTTCGGGGTTTCGTAGGTTGGAGAGCCGAGAGTTTTGCATCAGGATTTGCGAAATTGCGAAGTCTGAAACTTTGAATCGGTGAGAAGTCCATTGGGAAGCCAACATTTGCTGAATGTGTCGGGATTCGACATTTCGGTACTTTCGAAGACACGAGATCAGGGTTCTTTGTTCTGAGGTTCCCGAAATTGCGAAGCACGATACGACTGTGGAGGAGGATGTGGCCATACATTTCAGTGAATCGACATTTCGGGTTTCAACAATGGAAGGGTTGAGAAACTCGACAACAGGAGTTGCAGAGTCGCGAAATCTGAAGTTCTGAAATTACAAAAGGCGTGATCACATTGTGGGTCAGAGGATTTGAGTTGGTGCCTAGTGTTTGTTCACGGGGGATCAATTCATAAGGACCTATGGAAAACACCATTGTATGTGTGTGGGATTCCCCAAGGAGGAATCGAAGAGTCAATTAGTCTCAAAGGACAGATTTAGAGTGATCCTGCATGGACCTCAACCCGAGGGTTCGGGGGTCTGCGCCAAAGTGGTATCAGAGCACAGAATAGTTTATTTGCTTTCTGTAGCAGAGAAAAGAGGAACATTTACAGCCATTCCACCAAGAAGAAGAGATAGGCCAATGCCTAATCGAGCAGTGGAAAGAGAAACGTGCGAACTACGTGCTAGGCTTGATGCCATGGAGACAACACAGAGGCGCACAATCGATGCTGGAGATATCATCGAGGCTGACAGTGAAAATGAAGTTGAACATGAAGGAGAAGTTGCAGTTGAGGATGCTATGGATGAACGCCTATTCAAGGCTGTTGTAAGGATAGGTGACAGAGAAAAAATGGACATTCCAGTATATGAAGGAAACCTAGATGTTGAAGAGATTCTAGATTGGATCAGAACTCTGGATAATTACTTCGAATATGAGGATGTCGAGGAAGACAAGAAGGTCAAACATGCTATCAAAAGACTTAAAGGACATGCAACATTATGGTGGGATGAACTGCAGGCTGAAAGATGCTGCAAAGGCAAGCAAAAAATCAAGAGTTGGGATAGAATGGTTGCGAAAATGAAAGCAAAATTCATACCCAAGGATTATCAAATTACTCTGTTTCGGAGAATGCAAAATTTGAGACAGAAGTTGATGTCAGTGAAAGAATACACTGAAGAGTTCTACAAGATAAACATCAGAGAAGGTCATCGGGAAAGCGATGATGAAAAGGTGGCCAGATATATAAATGGTCTAAGATATGACATTTAGGATGAGATGAGCATGATGATCATTCAGAATGTGGAAGATGCTTATCAGATGGCTCTGAAGGCTGAAGAGAAGCTGAGCCGAAAGCAAGGTCAAAGAGGTTGAGGTAAAAGTCAAGCCAGAGGAAAAACAGTTGCCTAAGATAGGACTCAGAAATCCAAAGAAGAGGGGAAGAAACCTCAAACTCAACTTGAGAGAGGAGGGAGATCACAGGGAAGGCAATACGCTGATGGAAACACTTTTCCTCGTACCAGAGGAAGAGGAAGAGGCAGAGGTGGTGAAGTGAAATGCTTTGTCTGTGGGAAAAGTGGACATAAATCCTATGAATGTACAGATAGAAAGAAAGAAGGAGGTGAAACTCACATTGCCGAAGCACTAGGACGGAATGTTGAGGCAGAAGATGATGAGGGCGGAAGATCCTTGATGATGAGGAAAGTTCTCTTAATGCCAGAGAAGGAGGCAAAGAACCCAGCCCAAAGGAATAGACTTTTAGGATTACTTGCAAGACCAAAGACAGGGTATGCAAAGTCATCGTGGATAGTGGTAGCACAGACAATCTCGTTTCTACAGAGATGGTAGAAAAGATGGAGCTAGATACTATCGTACATCCAAGCCCATACAGAGTTTTGTGGCTACAAAAAGGACTTCAAGTAAATGTCACTAAACAATGTTTAGTTGAATTTAAAATAGGAGGATATAAGGATGAAATATTATGTGATGTCATTCCCATGGATGTTTGTCATCTATTGTTGGGTAGACCATGGCAATATGATAGAAATGTGATTCATGATGGGAGAAAGAACACATACACCCTGGAGAAGAATGAGAGAACTCACATGTTGCTTCCGATTAAGGATAAATAAATGAAACCAGAGGTGAGCAACACTGTACTTCTCATGAGTGGGAAGGAACTTCTTAATGAGGTTAAGAAGAAGGAAGACACACAATTTATTGTGGTCAGGAAGCCTAGAATTGTTTTAACCAGCGCAAGAGTGGATGATTTACCAGAGGAAATCTAGAAGTTGCTGGAAGAGTTTGTTGATATAGTAGTGGACGAACTACCTTGTTTGTTGCCACTGATCAGAAGTATAAGCCATAACATTGATCTTATGCCTGGAGCTAGTTTACCAAACAAAGTAGTGTATAGATTGACGTTGTAGGAGAATGAAGAGGTCAAGAGACAAGTCCAGGACTTAATGGACAAAGGGTTGATTCGAGAAAGCTTGAGTCCATGCGTTGTTCCAACAGTGCTCAGCCCAAAGAAAGATGGAGGCTGGAGGATGTGCACAGACTCAAGGGAAATCAATAAGATTACCATCAGATACAAATTTCCATTGCCAAGGATGGATGATTTGATGGATTTCTTGAGTGGAGAAAAATATTTTTCAAATATTGATTTGAAAAGCGATTATCATCAAATTCGTATGAGAGAAGGTGACGAATGGAAGATAACATTCAAGACAAATGAAGGGTTGTATGAATGGCTTGTTATGCCATTTGGTTTAACAAATGTGCCTAGTACTTTCATGAGATTGATGAATGAAGTCCTGAAAGAGTTTATCAAGAAATTTGTCATCGTATATCTTGATGATATATTGATTTTCAGTAAGATGGAAGCACAACACTTGAAGCATTTAGCTACAGTGATGAGAAGACTACAACAAGAGAAGTTGTTGATAAACATGAAGAAATCGTCATTTATGAGGATAGAAGTCATTTATTTGGGTTTTGTTATCTTTGCAAATGAGCTGAAGATGGATCCGGATAAGGTAGAAGAGATTAAGAATTGGACATCGCCGAGGAGTGTGTTTGAAGTTCGAAGCTTCCATGGATTGGCTAGTTTCTACAGAAAATTCATCTGAAATTTCAGTGGAATTAGCCCACCCATGATGGACACGGTGAAGAAAAGACACAAATATTTTCATTGGACAGAGGAAGTAGAGAAAAGTTTCAATATGTTGAAGAAGAAGATCACTGAACAACCGATTCTGGTTTTTCTAGACTTTAACAAGACGTTCCAGGTCAAGTGTGACACAAGTGGGTTTGCAATTGGAGTGGTCTTAAGCCAAGACGACAGACCAGTCACATACTTTAGTGAGAAACTGAATGAAGCGAAGATTAAGTACTCCACATATGATAAGGAATTCTATGTTGTCATACAAGCCCCGAAGAAATGGAGACATTATTTGGTTCCTAAGGAGTTTGTTTTGTACAACGATAACCATGCTTTACAATTCGTGACTCGACAGGATAAGTTGAACCATAAGCATGTTAAATGGGTTGAATTCATGCAGAATTTTACTTTTGTAATTAAGCATATTTTTGGAACTACTAACAAGGTTGTTGATGCTTTGAGTAGGAAATGTTTGCTTATGTAGGAATTCAAAGTCAAAACTTTGGGTTTTGATAATCTCAAAGAAATGTACAGAGATGATCCAGATTTTAAAGAGGCGTATGAGGCATCTGAGAATCCAATTCTCAGGGACAGAAGCCAGTGGACTAAATATATGATCCAAGATGGATTATTATTCAGGGGCAATCAATTGTGTATTCCAAAATGCTCCATGAGGGAGAATCTGCTGAAGGAAAAACACAGTGGAGGATTGGCCGGACACTTTGGTCATGATAAAATGTTCTCGAAATTAAATGGCTCATATTTTTGGCCAGGGATGAGGACAGATGTCAAAATATTTGTGGACAGATGTAGAATTTGTCAGCACAAAAAAGGAAAAAGGAAAAACACAGGGTTATACCAGCCATTACCCATACCAAAGAGGTCGTGGGATGCAGTGAGCATGGATTTCATATTGGGACTACCAAGGACACAAAGAGGATTTGATTCAATATTTGTAGTGGTAGACAGATTTTCAAAGATGGCACATTTCATACCATGCCAGAAAACCAACGATGCGACTCATATTGCGAACCTATTTTTCAAGGAAGTCGTCAGAGTTCACGGTTTACCAAGAAGTATAGTTTCAGATCGAGACACCAAGTTCATGGGACATTTTTGGAGGACTTTATGGAAGAAGCTGGGGAATTGTTTTTCATTTAGCTCAGCTTATCATCCTCAGACTGGTGGGAAAATAGAAGTTGTGAACAGGAGCTTGGGAGATTTGCTGAGGAGCCTAGTGACTAAATGCCACACTCAATGATATCACATTCTTCCACAGGCAGAATTTTATTATAATGATTCGATCAATAGAAGCAAAGGGATGATTCCATTCCAAATTGTATATGGAATGCAGCTGAGGGGAGTTTCTGAATTAAAAGATTCAGAACTAGCTGAATTCAGGAGTGCTAGTGCAGAGGATTTTGCAGAAGCAATGAAGGAACTTCACAACCAAGTGAGGGAACGGTTGCAAAATTCGAGTCAAGAGTACAAGCGCAGAGCATATAAACATAGGCGAGAACTTCAATTTGAAGTTGGTGATCTGGTTCTGGCACATCTGAGGAAAGAAAGGTTCCCAAGGGGAACATACAATAAACTGAAAATGAAAAATATTGGACCATGCAAGGTCATGAAGAAATTTAGGGCAAACACATATGAGATTGAAATACCTGATGGGATTGGAATTTCACCGATATTCAATATCTCATATCTGTACCCTTACAAAGATGAAGAAGCAGGAGCAGACATTGAAAAGACATAGGTTCAGTGGGATAAACATCTTCCTGTAGCTGAAAAGCCACGGATGGAAAGTATACTTGACAAGAGATTCAGCAAAAGGACCAGGAGAAAAGAGCATTTTGAGTACTTGGTCAAATGGAAGGGACATCCAGTTGAAGATGCTAGTTGGGAAGATGAAGCAAAAATTCATAAGCATGGACAGACAGTGCAAGAGCTCATGAACAGGAGTCCATGAAAATTTTCAAGCGAGGGAGTATGATGCAGGAGCATCGCGAGCAGCAAGTGAACGTGGAGGCGAAAGACAGCTGGGATGAGTGCAACACATTTTTGCACATGTTGAAATATTTTGAAATATTTTGAAAG
Source organism: Picea sitchensis (assembly GCA_010110895.2). NCBI lineage: Eukaryota > Viridiplantae > Streptophyta > Pinopsida > Pinales > Pinaceae > Picea > Picea sitchensis. Next base: position 119,397 of record SNQJ01S0026741.1, on the reverse strand, counting down.
ACTACGGAAGGAATATTAATGAAATAGTTAAGGAAGGTGTACGTGCATTTATGAATAAGTGATTGTAAATAGATATTGAGCAATCTGCTCTCATCTGTCGATGTAAAGTCATTTATGCCCAGTTAATGAAAGTAGGTAGATTTAAATTCCAGATTAGACAGTTTTAGGAGGTAGGAGGGAAAACCGACTATAGACACCCTCACCTTTGTATCATTGTAAAATTATCATTATCAATGGTATCATTGAGCATAGAGTAGAAGGAGAGAGTTGTAGCAGAGAGTTGAGAAGAATAACCGATGTACAGAAGTTTGAATTAATGTAAAAATCTTTGATTCAGATTCATGGTGTTATGATGCTTTCTGTGTATACATGCTGAATGATATGCTCATGGTTGTTTATTCTCTCTGTTATGCATTTTCTTTAATAGTGTGTGTATGTACGATTTCATGTTGAATGTTTGAAGTCTGAGAGAGGGAGAGAGAATGAGTTTCAATTGTTTCTCAACCTGAGTGAGAGAAGTCCCCGCAAGGAATGCAGTGCTAGCATCTGTAAGGAGTGCATTAACAAGGGTCCAAAGTTTATCTCTGAAATCGCAGGAGGGATAATGTTGTTCTCATTCCCACAGAAGTGCAAGTGAAGCACAAAATCCATCCAAGGTGTGTGCAGGCTGGTTGAAATCTTAGAACTTATCAACCAAGGGTGAATTGAAGGACTATTGTTGTAGGGAGTGCACAGAGTCGAGATAATAAAATACTTCTAAGTATTTGAAGGGTTGCCACAAGGAGTGCGTGCAGGAGTCTTTTTGAAGACTCAAGTTTGCAAGAAAACTCAAGAGGGTTAGTACCTTTGAAGTAATCAAAGGAGAGACGGAGAAAATTCATTTTACAGAAGTCAAGTTCTGGCGAAGAGAACACTGGTTCATTTTGCAGAAGTCTTCAAGGAAGGAACGAACGATCAGAATTCCCCGTGGAGAATTTGCGAAGTTCCAAGAGCCATTAGATCTTGCAGAGGAGCAAGGGGAGTTACGGTGAGTGTTTTCTAAATCATAAGCTCAGGAGAAATACGCGTCGTTGGATCCAATTCAATGAGGGCCATCATATCTCTCGCAAACTTTCATTTCGGAGTTCGGAGGTTTAAAGGGCAGAGAATTCACGTCAGAGATAGAGGACAGTGAAGCAGACAGGTGGCATACTTGTCACCAGATGAATTCAAACCTTCGTTGATCGATTTCGGGGTTTCGTAGGTTGGAGATCCGATATTTTTGCATCAGGATTCATGAAATCGTGAAGTCCGAAACTCCGAATTGGCGAGAAGTTCGTTGGGAAGCCAACATTTGCTAAATGTGTCAGGATTCAACATTTCAGTACTTTCGAAGACACGGGGTCGGGGTTCTTTGTTTCGAGGTTCCTGAAATCACGAAGTGCGATACGACTGTGGAGGAGGACGCGGCCAGACATTTCGGTGAATCGACATTTCAAGTTTCGGCAGTGGAAGGGTCGAGAAACTCGGCAACACGAGTCGCGGAGTCGCGAAATCCAAAGTTCTGAAATTACGAAAGGCGTGATCACATTGTGGGTCAGAGGATTTGAGTTGGTGCCTAGTGTTTGTTCCCACGGGCTCAATTCATAAGGACCTGTGGAAAACACCATTGTATATGTGTGGGATTCCCCAAGGAGGAATCAAAGAGTCAATTAGACTCAAAGGACAGATTTAGAGCGATCCTACACGGACCTCGACCCGAGGGTTCGGGGGTCTGCGCCACCATGTACCTCAAATCCTCGATGTTTCTCTATATATACTTCCTCCTTAATGATCCCATTGAGGAAAGTTGTCTTCACATCCATCTGGTGAATCCTCCACCTTAGAACTGAAGCAATAGAAATAAAATCTCAAATAGAAGCATACCTAGTGACTAGAGAAAATGTCTCCTTGTAGTATACTCCCTTTTTCTGGGAGAACCCTCTCACCATGAACCTCGCTTTTAACTTCTCGATGTTTCCATCTGCAACATGCTTGATCTTGAGGATCCACTTGGAACTCACCACTGACTTCCCCTCCCGGCTTGGCACCGTGTCCCAAACATCATTCCTCAGTATAAAGGTGTACTCCTCTGCCATGGAATCCTTCCAAACCGATTTATCTGTCGCTTCCTGAAATCCAGAAGGATCAGCATCAATGATGCTACTCAAAAGAACCATGTAGTTCAGAAAATTCCTTGGATGTCTCCTCTCCTTATCTGCATTCCTAGGAGCCTCACCAACATCCCTCAATTTCTACAATAGCCACTTGGGTCACCTGATAGAAATGGAAGGGGGTAATGCCTCCTCCCCACCTGAAGTCTGACTCCCTAAAATGAAAGTTGTTGACTACTACTCATCATTCATAGCCTATTGTTCCTCATCCTCTGTCACTACCGATGACTCCTAATATTTCATAGATGCCAAGTCCTACTCGAACTTAACATCTCTGATCACAATTTTCTTATAATTATTTTTTATTGGGGTTATTTCCTTAATTTATTTTTTCTTTCATGTGGGTTAGATGATAATGTTTCATTTTATTATTCTGATTTTTAATTTTATCATTTCATATTTTCATGGGAATTGGGGGAATATTTTAATATTTTATTAGTGTTAATTCTAGTAATTTATTTTTCACGTTAGTAGGGGATAATTATATTATTTTAATTTATTTATTAATTTTGATTTTCACATAGGTTTAGAGATAATTATGTTAATTAGATTTTTAATGCAGGTTAATTTTCTTCCCTAGTTTTTAGGAGGGAAATTATCTAAAATTTTACTACAAGCAATAGGTCTTATGCCTGCCCAAGTTCTTTTTAAAAATTATCTATAGGAACCAAAACAATTTGAGCCACTAAGTGTTGAACTTTCTTGTGCATGTGGGATTTTATTTGCAGGTTAAGGATCAACGACCCAAATTCACCCACAAGCATGATTGATGGTTGCTGAGAGACATTTTTCAAACATACATAACTTGGATTATGGGTGTTAGAATTGCAGTGGAAGAGGTATTCATGATAGAAATGTGACATATAACGTCAAAAAACACATTAAACTATAGACCATGGATTTGGGGGCATGAATGATTGTGTAGACTTCCAACAACCATACTTGAGGCTATAGTCAATGAAATCAGGCCTGATATAGCTCACCAGAAAGATAGAAGAGGGAAGAACGCGATGGGATAGCAAATTTTTTCATATTGAGAGTGAAAATTCTTTGAAAATCCATAATAGAGAAGAGGCCCAAATTTAGTCGAAGAATGGGATATGCAATGTCAAAACAATCATATCTAAATACACAAGAGCCGAAATCGGACCAGCAAGAGCACCATTGAAAGCTAAGAAAAATATTAATAATCGAGGATGATCTTAATCAACAGACAAATCCATAAATTCCCAAAATGACTTGAAGAATTTAGAAGATAACCCCAACAGACATAATCGATAACATTTTTACTTGAAGAATTTAAACTGCTTGAGAACGAAAATGAACACCCAAGAGAATCTCCAACTTCCGTTTATAATGATTGCACATTTAGTTTAACAAATGTAAAATATATTAAGGGAAAATGAAACAAACAACCAAGAGATCTGAAGAATCTCTCTTGTTTTATAAAAGAGAGCTCGCTTAATGTAAAAAAGGGGGAATTTTTCCCTTTGTAAACAAAAGATGGAACTATTACTTTCGAATGAATAAAGAGCAAGAGGCATTCCGAAAAATTGTGATTTTGATAGATGTACATGAGACTATTCTTTGTGCATTTTTCTTTTTCTTGAGTAACATAGAATTTTGTTGTATGTTCAAACTATTTCTTCACTCTATTCTATATTCTCATGTTGTCATATGTTTCCTTATGAGTACATAAATAATGTTATGAATGCATTGTGCAACTAATTGTTTACGTATTTGTAGCATTATTGTTATCACCTATCATTATAAGACATGAATTATTTTGGGTTCGAATGATATTATCTTTCACTCTATTCATTCTTTTAGTTTTTCTCATGGGATGGGTTAGAAGTAGTCAAATTAGATTAGTTTTCTTTTAGTTAAATTAAACTTAGGGTTAATTAGAACTCTTTGTGGAACAATTTGTTGTCTTTCCATTTTTTTTTCTTTTAATTTTGATCGATAACACGGCCCACATACTCATCGAAAATGATACATCAAATCAAAGTATGTCTCATTGGGACCTACCATCAAACATTATCCCTTACTTGCTTGACAGGCCATTCGGACCTGTCAAGAGAAATGGCACTGGAAAAAGGGACAGATGAAAAGATGAGCATGTGGAGTCATTTTTATTAATGGTTTTAATTTACTAATGGCTCCATCCCATATTCCTTTATGGAGATGTTTTTCAGGTACTCTATCTCCCAAACCTCCTAGAGGGGTCTATCTCACCGGATAACCGGGATCTGACTCTTCATTGTGAAGTAACGAAAATCACCGATCATTAACGATTGGAAGTTCTCTTAGCCGTTGGATCTACACCGAGACGACTTCGGTGAAGTTCCACTTCGGGAGAAGGGAGATGCTATAGCATCGAATTCCTTGAACATTGAAGTTACGAAGTAAGGAGAGCTGTATATTTGGGGAGATCGTAGGAGTCCCGTGTAACCGTTTGATCACTCAGAAGGAGGGACTCGCGTTCGGTACTTCGACGAAGTCCTTCTTTGGGAAAATGGAGTGGCAGTAAAGCCAAAACCCCCTAAGGTTGGAGCCATGAAGTGACCAGGACCGTAGATCTAGGGATCCTTCAGGTTCTTTCCTAGCCATCGGATATACAACAAGGTCAACTCAACATTGACCACTTCAAAAAAACAAGGGGAGACTCACGTCAACATCCCTGAATGCCGAAGTTACGAAGTAAAAGAGGTCGTGGATCTAGGGGATACATGGAGGCATCGTAACCATAGGATTGAGGGACCGAGAAGGTGATCGGTCGAGCGAAGTGATATGCCAACGTCACCCAAGGTGACGTGGACCCACTTCGATACAGCACATGCCACCCTAGGTATGGGCTACATGTCCTATTTGTCTTGTCACATGTCCCCTTCGGTAACTAATCATTCCACCGATATGGAGGGAGGTGTATTCAGGACCCACCGGTAATTTCCATCGCATTTAGTATGTCACTCTGTGATAGTGGACCCCTTCGGGAGTCCGGGCCTTCGAGAATTCGAGCATTTGGGATGCATCATCATGCGCAAGGTAAAATGCATGAAGGTCGAAGCCACGTGAAGGTATTTCGGGACTCCGGGAGTTCGGGGACTCCGGACTTCGGAGGTAAAGTGCACAAGAAGGAAAAGAGGCATTCAACTGCGAAGTGTCAAGGCACCGAAGCACTGAAGTGTTCAATTCCTCTACAACCGGTATGTTAGAAAGGGATTGAGTCCGTCATTGGTTTAGTAGGTGGATTTGATTTAAGAGGGACAACGAAACCTGAATACCCCATCCCTAGGGAAGGTACTCAGGGGTTGGGTGTGTTTAGAGAATGGTTACAACACTTGGCCTGCTTGGACTCATGGACGAGTCACTTAAAAAAAAAAATTAAAGGAATTTTAAGGGTGACACCCTATCTTACTTATTTCCTAAAGAGTCTGGTTAAAATTTTACTAAAGAAAAGAATGAAACTTTCTACTGTGTGTGTATTTAAGAAATATGAATTGTGTGTTGTTCATGAACTAATATACTGTTGGATAAAAATAAGTTTTTTTCCAGCACTCAAGCAGTCAGTAAATTGTGGGAAAACTACAATTATAAATGATGGTGATGTGCCATGAAGTGGGGGGTGGCTCCCACAATAGAGATGAAGAATATGACGAAAGGAGGGCGATGTAAACCCCTCCGGATCTGTTTGAAATTGTAAGGATCCTCATGGTAGAATTGCAAAGTTGCAAGGTTGACAACGAGAGATTGATAAAGAAGCAAAAAAAAAAAAAAAAAATTAATGTAGTCTTACTGCGGAGCTTATCTGATATACAGAGGTAGCTGCAACATGGACCTGCAACCAGTCATGTGGACCTACGACGACATACGAAGAGAAGTAAAATTCCACCTGAGATACGAAAGAGTGGTCCCATAAGTGGCCACACTAGGAGGAGTACCTAAAGGAAGGTCCAACCTAGAGTCAAGAGACACTCATAGGGAGATTCCTCTAGAGAGGAAACTGGAAACTTCGAGGGATCTTCTAGTAGAAAATCTAGTTCACATTCTCAAAGTAAAGGAAATAAGCGAAAGCATTCCAAAATTCATGATCCTGAAGAGTTCAAGAAATCCTAACCACCCTCTTTCAATGGAGAGATTAAGAAAGGGGAAGAGGCAGAAGCTTGGTTGTTTGGTTTAAAGAAGTACTTCAGATTTCATGACTACTCTGAAAACTTGAAGACTCGAATAACCATCTTCAACCTGAATGGAAAGGCTTCCATTTGGTGGGAAGACCTTAGAAATGTGAAAGGAATCCCTGAGAAGGACTTGTCATTGAAACAGTTTGAGAAACACTTCAAGAAGAAGTATATGTCAGAGAAATACTTTGATGGGAAGACTAAGGAGTTCTATGAACTCAGGCTGGGACAACTCACCATAGAGGAATATGACAATAAATTCCTTGAGTTGATGAGGTATGTACCCTACATAAAGGATGAAAAGGTAAAAGTGTAGTGATTTATTAGTGGGTTACCTCAGTCCTACCGGGATAGGATTGAGTTTGACGAGCCAAAGACGTTAGAAGATACTATTCAGAAGGCAAGGTATTGTTATGAATAGTTTGGGAGTCAGACAGAGCCTCGCGATGAATGGAAGAAGAAGAGTAGTTCAAGATTCAAGAAGAAGGGGTTTAAATCCTCAAGATTTAAGAACTATGGGAAGGATTCTAGGATGATCCTTCCTACTAGAAGTGTATATCAACAAAACTTTCCCTTCCCAGAGTGGAAATAAACCTTTTGGAGCAACCCCAGGAAAGACTTATAACCCAAAGAGAGAACCCTTGAAATGTTCGAGTTGTGGAGAAGAACATTTGCTGAGGGATTGTCCACACAAACAACAGTATAGTAGGAGAGGATACAACATCCAAGAATCTACCATAGTCAATGATGTGGCTAGGATCATGCCACATATTTATTCATCCTTGGATAATAAACAAGCCGAACACCAGGCTTAAGTGGTGGAGATGGAAGGTATGATCGACAACCATCTAGTTTCTATTTTAATTGACCCTGGTTCTAATTTGAGTTGTGTGGCCCCTCAGACTGTTGATAAGTGTAAATTGCAACTGGTTAGACATGTTAATCCATGGTTGGTACAACTAGCCATTGGAACCAAAAGAAAAGTAGCAGAGGTCATACCAACTTGCCAATTCATTATGGATGGATTTCCCACCCAAGCGACCCTTAACATACTTCCCCTAGGATATTATGACATGTTGGTCAGTATGGACTGGATAACCACTTATAAAACCAAGTTGGACTATTATCATAAAAAATTGGAATGTGAAAATGAAGAAGGGAGAAAAATAACCCTCCAAGGGATTCAGAGGCCTGTGTTAGTGAGACGAATATCAACGCTTCAAATGAAAAAGTATTACAGAAAGGGATGTCCTCTATATGCAATACAGGTGTTGGAATCTGTTGAGGATGAAAAATCAAACCTAAAATACCACCCCATATTAAGAGAGTATATATACATGTTTCTAGGAGAGGTATCGGGTCTACTTCCGAGAAGAGACATTGACTTCTCCATAGAACTTACACTAGGAGTAGTGCTAGTGTCTAAAACTCCCTATAGGATGAGTACACTAGAGATATTTGAGATCAAGCTACAACTAAAGGAGATGATGGAAAAAGGATACATCCGACCCAGTTTGTCTCCATGGGGAGAACCCACCTTGTTTGTGAAAAAGAAAGATGGCACTCTCCGACTGTGCATAGACTATAGACAACTCAATAAGGAAACCATAAAGAACACGTATCCCTTACCAAGAATTGATTACTTGTTTGACCAATTAAGGGGTGCTTCCATGTTCTCAAAGATTGACTTAATTTATGGATACCATCAAGTCTGAATCAAGGATGAAGACATCCACAAAACATCCTTCAGGACAAGATATGGTCACTATGAATTTGTGGTAGTGCCATTTGGATTAACCAATGCCCCCATCACTTTTATGTGCTTGATGAATAATGTAATCAACAAATTCCTAGATAGATTTGTATTGGTTTTCATTGATGATATCCTAATCTACTCCAAGAACAGAGAGGAACATGGAGAACATCTTAAATTAGTGCTTCAAGTACTAAGAGAGCATCATCTCTATGCTAAGTTTAGCAAGTGTGACTTTTTCCAGAATAAAGTCCATTACTTAGGCCATGTTATTTCTGAAGGAGTGGCAGTAGACCCTGACAAGATCAGATCTATCATGGAATGGACTACCCCAATGAATGTATTTGATATCATATCCTTTATGGGATTAGAAGGATACCATAGAAGGTTCATAAAAGGATTTTCCAAGATTGGTTGTTGAATCACTTCCCTTCGGATAAAGGGGGTTAAATTCACTTGGACATCAGAATGTGAAGAAATATTTCAAGAAATGAAATACCTTCTAACCCATGCACCTGTTCTAAAGATTGCAAACCCTAATAATGACTTCCTTGTGTGTATATATGCCTGTAAGGAAAGACTCGTAGGAGTCCTTATGCAATAAGGGCGTGTAATTTGTTATGAATCCAGAAAATTGAATGAACATGAAATCAATTATCTGACCCATGATCTAGAGTTGGTTGCCATAGTGCATGCCTTAAAAATATGGAGGCATTACCTCCTGGGTAGGAGATTTGTACTTATGATAGACCATTGTGGAGGAGGTACCTGTTTGATCAACCAAAACTCAATGCTAGACAAGATAGGTGGATGGCTCTCCTTAGTGAGTTTGATTTCGAAATCAAACACATCAAAGGAAAGGAAAATAGGGTGGTTGATGCCCTTAACAGAAGTGTGAAAATGATTCACCTGGCAGCGGTAAGCACCTGTGAAATGGATGCCAGGGAGAGATTCAGGGATGCACAAGAAACAAATTCATTTTTCAAGACTGTGACGTCATACCTAAAGCAAGAGCCCACGGGGCTAAAGTATGAAGGCTATCAGATACTTGATGAAGGTTTGCTAACCTACAGAAACATATTGTATATTCCAAGTTGTGACAACTTGAAGAGGTTCATAATGGATGAACTACAAAAGAGACTATATAATGGTCATCCAGGTTATCAGAAAATGATCACGACCACTAGGAATCAATTCTATTGGCCTAGATTGAAAAAGGACATAGCTGACTATCTAGCTAAGTGTCTAGAATGCCAACAAGTTAAGGTAGAACAATAGTACCTAGCAGGGTTGTTACAGCCTCTACCAATTCCAGAATGGAAATGGGAAACCATCTCCATGGATTTCATCACCGGATTACCAAAATCGGGCAAGCAGGATGATGCCATCATGGTAGTGGTGGAAAAATTGAGCAAGTCTGCTCACTTCATTCCTGTCAAGTAAACTTGCAAGGCAATAGATATTGCCAACATATTCATGAAGGATATGTTCAGACTGCATGGCATGCCTAGGGAGATTATATCTGACAGATACACAAAATTTACTTCAAGCTTTTGGAAATCCTTAATGGTTGGTTTTGAGACTAAATTGTTGCTTAGCACAACCTATCAACCAAATATTAGAAGACATGTTAAGGATGCATTGAATGCATCAACCTAAGAAGTGGGAAGACTACCTGCCATTGGTAGAGCTTGCCTACAACAACGATTATCAAGAGTCATTGAAGATGAACCCTTTTGTATCCCTCTATGGTAGGCAGTGCAAGATTCCAATCAGCTGGAGTAATCCAGTGGATAGAATTAAAATCGGACCTGACATGATGAAATAAATGGAACAACAAATGATTCAGATAAAGAAAAATATGAAAACTTCTCAGGATAGATAGAATATTTACGCTGACAAAAAGAGGACTCCTAGAGAGTTCAAGACAGGAAACCATGTATATCTCAGAGTTAGGCCCAGGAAGAGTTCCTTGAGAATGGGAGCTTGTGCCAAGATGGAACCCTGGTATTGTGGACCCTTTGAAATATTAAATAGAGTGGGACTTGTAGCCTATAGGTTAGCACTCCCTCGCACAGTGAAGGAACATAATGTTTTTCATGTTTCATTATTGAAGAAATATTTACATGATTCTAATCACATAATTGACTGGTATGTGATCCATCTCGAGTTGGAGGGAGAATTCCAGCTAGAACCTCAATGCATACTAGATAGGAAGGAAACCTCACTCAGGAACTGAACCATTGCACAGGTCAAGGTGCAATGGAAACACTTTGGCCTAGATGAGGTTACGTGGGAAATGGAGGATGCCATGACACATGCATATCCATTTTTGTTTACTTCTATATATACAAAGCACATTGGTAGATAGAACATTGAGGATGATGTTCCTTTAATGGGGAGGGGATTGTAACACCCCTATTTCCCCCAGTTTGTAAATATAACTATATTGGACAAGAGACTATGAAAAACTTGATATGTGTGAATGTTTGATTTGACGAACCTTTGTATAAAAGTTCAATGAATGTAATTTATGTTAATAATAGAAAATGGATAAGTGTTTCATAACTGTTGAAAGGGG
>SNQJ01S0026741.1:93741-105793 GCA_010110895.2 Picea sitchensis | reverse complement strand
TTTGTGGACAGGTGTAGAATTTGTCAGCACACAAAAGGAAAAAGGAAAAACATAGGGTTATACCAGCGATTACCCATACCAGAGAGGCCATGGGATGCAGTGAGCATGGATTTCATATTGGGACTGCCAAGGACACAAAGAGGATTTGATTCAATCTTTGTAGTGGTAGACAGATTTACAAAGATGGCACATTTCATACCATGCCAAAAAACCAACGACGCGACTCATATTGCAAACCTGTTTTTCAAGGAAGTCGTTAGACTTCATGGTTTACTAAGAAGTATAGTTTCAGATCGAGACACCAAGTTCGTGGGACATTTCTGGAGGACTTTATGGAAGAAGCTGGGGACAAATTTATCATTTAGCTTAGCTTATCATCCTTAGACTGATGGGAAAAAATAAGTTGTGAACAGGAGCTTGGGAGATTTGCTGAGGAGCCTAGTGACTAAACACCACACTTAATGGGATCACATTCTGCCACAGGCGGAATTTGCTTATAATGATTCGATCAATAGAAGCACAGGACGGAGTCCATTCCAAATTGTATATGGAATGTAGCCGAGGGGAGTTTCTGAATTAAAAGATTTGGAACAAGATGAATTTAGGAGTGCTAGTGCAAAGGATTTTACAGAAGCAATGAAGGAACTTCACAGCCAAGTGAGGGAACGGTTGCAAAATTTGAGTCAAGAGTACAAGTGCAGAGCAGATCAACACAGGCGAGAACTTCAATTTGAAGTTGGTGATCTGGTTCTGGCACATCCAAGGAAAGAAAGGTTCCCAAGGGGAACATACAATAAACTGAAATTAAAAAAGATTGGACCATGCAAGGTCGTGAAGAAATTTGGGGCAAACACATATGAGATTGAATTACCCAATGGGATCGAAATTTCACTGATATTCAATATCTCAAATCTGTACCCTTACAAAGCTGAAGAAGCAGGAGCAGACATTGAACAGATAGAGGTTCAGTGGGCTAAACATCTGCCTGTAGCTGAAAAGCCACGAATGGAAAGTATACTTGACAAGAGAGTCAGCAAGAGGACCAGGAGAAAAGAGTATTTTGAGTACTTGGTCAAATGGAAGGGACATCCAGTCGAAAATGCCAGTTGGGAAGATGAAGCAGAAATTCAGAAGCATGGATAGACAATGCAAGAGCTCATGAACAGGAGTCCATGAAAATTTTCAAGCGAGGGAGTATGATGCAGGAGCATCACCAGCAGCAAGCGAGCGCGGAGGCGGAAGATAGCTGGGATGAGCACAACGTATTTTTGTACATGTTGAAATGTTTTGAAATATTTTGAAAAACTAAGGAAGGATTATTAATGAAATAGTTAAGGAAGGCGTACCCGCATTTATGAATAAGTGATTGTAAACAGATCTTGATCAATCTTCTCTCATCTGTCGATGTAAAGGCATTTATTCCCAGTTAATGAAAGTAGGTATATTTAAATTCCAGATTAGACAGTTTTAGGAGGTAGGAGGGAAAACCGACTATAGACACCCTCACCTTTGTATCATTGTAACATTATCATTATCAATGGTAACATTGAGCATAGAGTAGAAGGAGAGAGTTGTAGCAGAGAGTTGAGAAGAAGAACCGATGTACAAAAGTTTGAATTAATGTAAAAAGATTTGATTCAGATTCATGGTGTTATGATGATTTTTGTGTATACATGTTGAATGATATGCTCATGGTTGTTTATTCTCTCTATTATGCATTTGCTTTAATAGTGTGTGTATGTATGATTTCATGTTGAATGTTTGAAGTCTGAGAGAGGGAGAGAGAATGAGTTTCGATTGTTTCTCAACCTGAGTGAGAGAAGTCCCTGCAAGGAATGTAATGGAAGTGTCTGCAAGGAGTGCGTTAACAAGGGTCTAGAGTTTATCTCTAAAAGCTCAGGAGGGATAACGTTGTTCTCATTCCCGTAGAAGTGCAAGTGAAGCACAAAAGTCGTCCAAGGTGTGCGCAAGCTGGTTGAAAGCTTAGAACTTATCAACCAAGGGTGAATTGAAGGACTATTGTTGCAGGGAGTGCACAGAGTCGAGATAATCAAATACTTCTAAGTATTTGAAGGGTTTCCGCAAGGAGTGCGTGCAGGAGTCTTTTTGAAGACTCGAGTTTGCAAGAAAAATCAGGAGGGTTAGTACCTTTGAAGTAATCAAAGGAGAGACGGAGAAAAGTCGTTTTATAGAAGTCAAGTTCCGGCGAAGAGAACACTGGTTCATTTCGCAGAAGTCTTCAAGGAAGGAAGGAACGATCAGAATTCCCAGTGAAGAATTTGCGAAGTTCCGAGAGCCATTAGATCTTGCAGAGGAGCAAGGGGAGTTACGGCGAGTGTTTTCTAAATCATAAGCTCAGGAGAAATAGGGTCGTTGGATCCAATTCAATGAGGGCCATCGGATCTCTCGTGAACTTTCATTTCGGAGTTCGGAGGTTTAAAGGGAAGAGAATTCACATCAGAGATAGAGGACAGTGAAGCGAACATGTGGCGTACTTGTCGCCAGATGAAGTCAAACATTCGTTGACCAATTTCAGGGTTTTGTAGGTTGGAGAGTCGAGAGTTTTTCATCAGGATTCACGAAATCATGAAGTACAAAACTCTGAATCGGCGAGAAGTCCGTTGGGAAGCCAACATTTGTTGAACGTGCCAGGATTCAACATTTTGGTACTTTTGAAGACAAGTGTCGGGGTTCTTTGTTTCGAGGTTCCCGAAATTGTGAAGCACGATACGACTGTGGAGGAGGATGCGGCCAGACATTTCGGCGAATCGACATTTCGGGTTTTGGCAGTGGAAGGGTCGAGAAACTTGGCAACAGGAGTCACGGAGTCGCGAAATCCAAAGTTCCGAAATTACGAAAGGCATGATCACATTGTGGGTCAGAGGATTTGAGTTGGGGCCTAGTGTTTGTTCGCGCGGGCTCAATTCATAAGGACCTGTGGAAAACACCATTGTATGTGTGTGGGATTCCCCAAGGAGGAATCGAAGATTCAATTAGACTCAACGGACGGATTTAGAATGATCCTGCACAGACCTTGACCCGAGGGTTCGGGGGTCTGCGCCACAATGTACCTCAAATCCCCGATGTTTCTCTATATATACTTCCTCCTTAATGATCCCATTGAGGAAAGTTGTCTTCACATCCATCTTGTGAATCCTCCACCTTAGAACTGAAGCAATAGAAATAAAATCTCAAATAGAAGCATACCTAGTGACTAGAGAAAATGTATCCTTGTAGTATACTCCCTTTTTCTAGGAGAACCCTCTCACCATGAACCTCTCTTTTAACTTCTCGATGTTTCCATCTGCAACATGCTTGATCTTGAGGATCCACATGGAACTCACCACTGACTTCCCCTCCTGGCTTGTCACCGTGTCCCAAACATCATTCCTCAATATAGAGGTGTACTCCTCTGCCATGGAATCCTTCCAAACCGATTTATCTGTCGCTTCCTGAAATCCAGAAGGATCAACATCAATGATGCTACTCAAAAGCACCATGTAGTTCAGAAAATTCCTTGGATGCCTCCTCTCCTTATCTACATTCCTAAGAGGCTCACCAACATCCCTCAATTTCTACAATAGCCACTTGGGTCACTTGATAGAAATGGAAGGGGGTAATGCCTCCTCCCCACCTGAAGTCTGACTCCCTAAAATGAAAGTTGTTGACTACTTCTCATCGTTTAGAGCCTATTGTTCCTCGTCCTCTGTCACTACCGATGACTCCTAATATTTTGTAGATGCCAAGTCCTCCTCGAACTTAACATCTTTGATCACAATTTTCTTATAATTATTTTTTATTGGGATTATTTCCTTAATTTATTTTTTCTTTCATGTGGGTTAGATGATAATGCTTCATTTTATTATTCTGATTTTTAATTTTATTATTTCATATTTTTATGGGAATTGGGGGAATATTTTAATATTTTATTAGTGTTAATTTTAGTAATTTATTTTTCACGTTAGTAGGGGATAATTATATTATTTTAATTTATTTATTAATTTTGATTTTCACATAGGTTTAGAGATAATTATGTTAATTATATTTTTAATGCAGGTTAATTTTCTTCCCTAGTTTTTAGGAGGGAAATTAGCTAAAAGTTTACTACAAGCAATAGGTCTTATGCCTGCCCAAGTTCTTTTTTAAAATTATCTATAAGAACCAAAACAATTTGAGCCACTAAGTGTTGAACTTTCTTGTGCATGTGGGATTTTATTTGTAGGTTAAGGATCAACGACCCAAATTCACCCACAAGCATGATTGATGGTTGCTGAGAGACATTTTTCAAACATACATAACTTGGGTTATGAGTGTTAGAATTGAGACCACGATAGATCGTTGGAAAGGTATTAGACTAAGAAATGCAGTGGAAGAGGTATTCAGGATAGAAATGTGACATAGAACGTCAAAAAACACATAAAATTGTAGACCATGGATTTGGGGGCATGAATGATTGTGTAGACTTCCAACAACCATATCTGAGGCTATAGTCAATGAAATCAGGCCTGATATAGCTCACCAGAAAGATAGAAGAGAGAAGAACGCGATGGGATAGCAAATGTTTGCATACTGAGAGTGAAAATTCTTTGAAAATCCATAATAGAGAAGAGGCCCAAATTTAGTTGAAGAATGGGATATGCAATGTCAAAACAATCATATCTAAATACACAAGAGCCGAAATCGGACCAACAAGAGCACCATTGAAAGCTAAGGAAAATATTAATAATCGAGGATGATCTTAATCAACAGAAAAACTCCATAAATTCCCAAAATGACTTGAAGAATTTAGAAGATAACACCAACAGACATAATCGATAACATTTTTACATGAAGAATTTAAACTGCTTGAGAACAAAAATGACCACCCAAGAGAATCTCCAACTTCCGTTTATAATGCTTGCACATTCAGTTTAAAAAATGTAAAATAAATTAAGGGAAAATGAAAAAAACAACCAAGAGAGCTGAAGAGTCTCTCTTGTTTTATAAAAGAGAGCTCGCTTAATGTAAAAAAGGGGGACTTTTTCCCTTTGTAAACAAAAGATGGCACTATTACTTCCGAATGAATAAAGAGCAAGAGGCATTCCGAAAAATTGTGATTTTGATAGATGTACACGAGACTATTCTTTGTGCATTTTTCTTTTGCTTGAGTAACATAGAATTTTGTTGTATGTTCAAACTATTTCTTCACTCTATTCTATATGCTCATGTTGTCATATGTTTCCTTATGAGTACATAAATAATGTTATGAATGCATTGTGCAACTAATTGTTTACGTATTTGTAGCATTATTGTTATCACCTATCATTATAAGACATGAATTATTTTGGGTTCGAATGATATTATCTTTCACTCTATTCATTCTTTTAGTTTTTCTCATGGGATGGGTTAGAAGTAGTCAAATTAGATTAGTTTTCTTTTAGTTAGATTAAACTTAGGGTTAATTAGAACTCTTTGTGGAACAATTCGTTGTCTTTCCATTTTTTTTTTCTTTTAATTTTGAGCGGTAACAAAGCCCACATACTCATCGAAAATGCTACACCAAATCAAAGTAGGTCTCATTGGGACCTGCCATCGAACATTATCCCTTACTTGCTTGACAGGCCATTCAGACCCGTCAACAGAAATGGCACTAGAAGAAGGGACATATGACAAGATGAGCATGTGGAGTCATTTTTATTAATGATTTTAATTTATCAATGGTTCCATCCCATATTCCTTTATGGAGATGTTTTCCAGGTACTCTATCTCCCAAACCTCCTAGAGGGGTTTGTCTCACCGGATAACCGGGATCCGACTCTTCACTGCGAAGTAACAAAAATCACCAATCAACAACGATCGGAAGTTCTCTTAGCCGTTGGATCTACACTGAGACGACTTTGGTGAAGTTCCACTTCGGGAGAAGGGAGATGCTATAGCATCGAATTCCTTGAACATTGAAGTTATGAAGTAAGGAGAGTTGTAGATCTAGGGAGATCGTAGGAGCCCCGTGTAACCGTTCGATCGCTCAGAAGGAGGGACCCGCATTCGGTACTTCGACAAAGTCCTGCTTCTGGAAAATGGAGTGGCATTAAAGCCAAAACCCTCGAAGGTTGGAGCCACGAAGTGACCAGGACTGTAGATCTAGGGATCCTTCGAGTTCTTTCCTAGCCATCGGATATACGACAAGGTCAGCTCAACATTGACCACTTCAAAAAAACAAGGGGAGACTCACCTCAATATCCCTAAATGCCGAAGTTACGAAGTAAAAGAGGTCATGGATCTAGGGGTTACATGGAGGCACCGTAACCATAGGATTGAGGGACCGGGAAGGTGATCGGTCGAGCGAAGCGATATGCCAACATCACCCAAGGTGACGTGGACCCACTTCGATACAACACATGCCGCCCTAGGTATGGGCCACATGTCCTCTTTGTCTTGTCACATGTCCCCTCCAGTAACTAATCATTCCACTGATATGGAGGGAGGTGTATTCAGGACCCACCGGTAATTTCCATCGCATTTAGTACGCCACTCCATGATAGTGGACCCCTTTGGAAGTTCGAGCCATCAGAAATTCGAGCATTTGGGATGCATCATCACGCACAAGGTAAAAGACCTGAAGGTCAGAGCCACGTGAAGGTATTTCGGGACTCCGGGAGTTCGGGGACTCTAGACTCCGGAGGTAAAGAGAGCAGGTAGGAAAAGAGGCATTCAATTGTGAAGTGTCAAAGCACCGAAGCACTGAAGTGTTGAATTCCTCTACAACTGGTATGTTAGAAAGGGATTGAGTCCATCGTTGGTTTAGTAGGAGGATTTGATTTAAGAGGGACAACAAAACCTGAACACCCCATCCCTAGGGAAGGTACTCAGGGGTCGGGTGTGTTACAAATTAGTATCAAAGCATGGTTACAACACTTGGCCTGCTTGGGCTCATGGACGAGTCGCTTAAAAAAAAAAATTTAAGGAATTTTAAGGGTGACACCCTATCTTACTTATTTCCTAAAGAGTCTGGTTAAACTTTTACTGAAGAAAAGAATGAAACTTTCTATTGTGTGTGTATTTAAGAAATATGAACTGTGTGTTGTTCATGAACTAATACACCATTGGATAAAAATAATCTTTTTTCCAGCACTCAAGCAGTCAGCAAATTGCGGGAAAACTACAATTATAAATGATGGTGATGCGCCATGAAGTGGGGGGTGGCTCCCACAATAGAGACGAAGAATATGACGAAAGGAGGGTGATGGAAACCCCTTCGGATCTGTCTGAAACTGTAAGGATCCTCATGGAATAATTGCAGAGTTCCAAGGCTGACAATGAGAGATTGATAAAGGAGCAAGAAAAACAAACAAAAATTAATGTAGTCTTACTGCAGAGCTTATCTGATATACAGAGGTAGCTGCAACATGGACCCGCAACCAGCCATGTGGACCTACGACATACGAAGAGAAGTCAAAGTGCACCTGAGATACGAAAGCATGGTCCCATAAGTGGCCACACTAGGAGGAGTACCTTGGGGAAGGTCCAACCTGGAGGCAAGAGACACTCATAGGGAGATTCCTCTAGAGAGGAAATTGGAAACTCCAAGGGATCTTCCTGTAGAAAAACTAGCTCACATTCTCAAAGTAAAGGAAAGAAGTGAAAGCATTCCAAAAGTCATGATCTTGAAGAGTTCAAGAAATCCAAACCACCCTCTTTCGATGGAGAGATTAAGAAAGGGGAAGAGGCAGAAGCTTGGTTGTTTGGTTTAAAGAAGTACTTCAGATTCCATGACTACTCTGAACACTTGAAGACTCGAATAACCATCTTCAACCAGAATGGAAAGGCTTCCATTCGGTGGGAAGACCTTAGAAATGTGAAAGGAATCCTTGAGAAGGAATTGTCATGGAAATAGTTTGAGAAACACTTCAAGAAGAAGTATAAGTCAGAGAAATACTTTGATGGGAAGACTAAGGAGTTCTATGAACTCAGGCTGGGACAACTCACCATAGAGGACTATGTCAATAAACTTCTTGAGTTGATGAGGTATGTACCCTACATAAAGGATGAAAAGGTAAAAGTGTAGTGATTTATTAGTGGGTTACCTCAGTCATACCGGGATAGGATTGAGTTTGACGAGCCAAAGACCTTAGAAGATACTATTCGGAAGGAAAGGTATTGTTATGAATAGTTCGGGAGTCAGACAGAGCCTCGCGAGGAATGGAAGAAGAAGAGTAGTTAAGAATTCAAGAAGAAGGGGTTTAAATCCTCAAGATTTAAGAACTATGGGAAGGATTCTAGGATGATCCTTCCTACTAGAAGTGTGTATCGGCAAAACTTTCCCCTCCCAGAGTGGAAATAAGCCTTTTGGAGCAACCCTAGGAAAGACTTATAACCCAAAGAGAGAACCCTTGAAATGTTCGAGTTGTGGAGAAGAACATTTGTTGAGGGATTGTCCACACAAACAACATTACAGTAGGAGAGTATACAACATCCAAGAATCTACCATAGTCAATGACGTGGCTAGGAGCATGCCACGTATTTATGCATCCTTGGATAATAAACAAGCCAACCACCAGGCTTCAGTGGTGGAGATGGAAGGTATTATCGCCAACCATCTAGTTTCTATTTTAATTGACCCTGGTTCTAATTTGAGTTGCGTGGCCCCTCAGACTGTTGATAAGTGTAAATTGCAACTGGTTAGACATGTTAAGCCATGGTTGGTACAACTAGCCATTGGAACCAAAAGAAAAGTAGCAGAGGTCATACCAACTTGCCAATTCATTATGGATGGATTGCCCACCCAATCCACCCTTAACATACTTCCCCTAGGATATTATGACATGTTGATTAGTATGGATTGGATAACAACTTATAAAACCAAGTTGGATTATTATCATAAAAAAATGGAATGTGAAAATGAAGAAGGGAGAAAAATAACCCTCCAAGGGATTCAGAGGCCTGTCTTAGTGAGACAAATATCATCCCTTCAAATGAAAAAGTATTACAGAAAGGGATGTCCTCTATATGCAATACAGGTGTTGGAATCTGTTGAGGATGAAAAATCAAACCTAAAATACTACCCCATATTAAGAGAGTATATATACGTGTTTCCAGGAGAGGTACCGGGTCTACTTCCAAGAAGAGACATTGACTTCTCCATAGAACTTGCACCAGGAGTAGTGCCAGTGTCTAGAACTCCCTATAGGATGAGTACACTAGAGCTATTTGAGATCAAGCTACAACTAAAGGAGATGATGGAAAAAGGCTACATCCGACCCAGTGTGTCTCCATGGGCAGAACCCACCTTGTTTGTGAAAAAGAAAGATGGCACTCTCCGACTGTGCATAGACTATAGACAACTCAATAAGGAAACCATAAAGAACACGCATCCCTTACCAAGAATTGATTACTTGTTTGACCAATTAAGGGGTGCTTCCATTTTCTCAAAGATTGACTTAAGTTATGGATACCATCAAGTCCGAATCAAGGATGAAGACATCCACAAAACATCCTTCAGGACAAGATATGGTCACTATGAATTTGTGGTGGTGCCATTTGGATTAACCAATGCCCCGACCACTTTTATGTGCTTGATGAATAATGTAATCAACAAATTCCTAGACAGATTTGTATTGGTTTTCATTGATGATACCCTAATCTACTCCAAGAACAGAGAGGAACATGGAGAACATCTTAAATTAGTGCTTCAAGTACTAAGAGAGCATCATCTCTATGCTAAGTTTAGCAAGTGTGACTTTTTCCAGAATAAAGTCCATTACTTAGGCCATGTTATTTCTGAAGGAGTGGTAGTAGACCCTGACAAGATCAGATCTATCATGGAATGGACTACCCCAAAGGATGTATTTGATATCATATCCTTTATGGGATTAGCAGGATACCATAGAAGGTTCATAAAATGATTTTCCAAGATTGGTTGTCCAATCACTTCCCTTCGGATAAAGGGGGTTAAATTCACTTGGACATCAGAATGTGAAGAAATATTTCAAGAATTGAAATACCTTCTAACCCATGCACCTATTCTAAAGATTACAGACCCTAATAATGACTTCCTTGTGTGTATATATGCCTGTAAGGAAAGACTCGTAGGAGTCCTTATGCAATAAGGGCATGTAATTTGTTATGAATCTAGAAAATTGAATGAACATGAAATCAATTATCTTACCCATGATCTAGAGTTGGTTGCCATAGTGCATGCCTTAAAAATGTGGAGGCATTACCTCCTGGGTAGGAGATTTGTACTTATGATAGACCATTGTGGGTTGAGGTACCTGTTTGATCAACCAAAACTCAATGCTAGACAAGATAGGTGGATGGCTCTCCTTAGTGAGTTTGATTTTGAAATCAAACACATCAAAGGAAAGGAAAATAGGGTGGTTGATGCCCTTAACAAAAGTGTGAAAGTGATTCACCTGGCAGCGGTAAGCACCTGTGAAATGGATGTCAGGGAGAGATTCAGGGATGCACAAGAAACAAATTCATTTTTCAAGACTGTGACGTCATACCTAAAGCAAGAGCCCACAGGGCTAAAGTATGAAGGCTATCAGATACTTGATGAAGGTCTGCTAACCTACAGAAACATATTGTATATTCCAAGTTGTGATGACTTGAAGAGTTTCATAATGGATGAACTACAAAAGAGACCATATACTGGTCATCCAGGTTATCAGAAAATGATCACGACCACTAGGAAACAATTCTATTGGCCTAGATTGAAAAAGGACATAGCTGACTATCTAGCTAAGTGTCTAGAATGCCAGCAAGTTAAGGTAGAACACCGGTACCCAGTAGGGTTGTTACAGCCTCTACCAATTCCATAATGGAAATGGGAAACCATCTCCATGGATTTCATCACCGGATTACCAAAATCGGGCAAGCAGGATGATGCCATCATGGTAGTGGTGGAAAAATTGAGCAAGTCTGCTCACTTCGTTCCTGTCAAGTAAACTTGCAAGGCAATAGATATTTCCAACATATTCATGAAGGATATGTTCAGACTGCATGGCATGCCTAGAGAGATTATATCTGACAGATACACAAAATTTACTTCAAGCTTTTGGAAATCCTTAATGGTTGGTTTTGAGACTAAATTGTTGCTTAGCACAACCTATCAACCAAATATTAGAAGACATGTTAAGGATGCATTGAATGCATCAACCTAAGAAGTGGGAAGACTACCTGCCATTGGTAGAGCTTGCCTACAACAATGATTATCAAGAGTCATTGAAGATGAACCCTTTTGTATCCCTCTATGGTAGGAAGTGCAAGATTCCAATCAACTGAAGTAATCCAGTGGATAGAATTAAAATTGGACCCGACATGATGAAATAAATGGAACAACAAATGATTAAGATAAAGCAAAATATGAAAACTACTTAGGATAGATAGAATATTTACGCCGACAAAAGGAGGACTTCTAGAGAGTTCAAGACAAGAAACCATGTATATCTCAGAGTTAGGCCCAGGAAGAGTTCCATGAGAATGGGAGCTTGTGCCAAGATGGAACCCTGGTATTGTGGACCCTTTGAAATCTTAAATAGAGTGGGACTTGTAGCCTATAGGTTAGCACTCCCTCCCACAGTGAAGGAACATAATTTTTTCGATGTTTCATTATTGAAGAAATATGTACATGATTCTAATCACATAATTGACTGGTATGTGATCCATCTGGAGCCAGAGGGAGAATTCCAGCTAGAACCTCAATGCATACTAGACAGGAAGGAAACCTCACTCAGGAACCGAACCATTGCACAGGTCAAGGTGCAATGTAAACACTTTGTCCGAGATGAGGTTACGTGAGAAATGGAGGATGCCATGAGACATGCATATCCATTTTTGTTTACTTCTATATATACAAAGAACATTGACAAATAGAACATCGAGGACGATGTTCCTTTAATGGGGAGGGGATTGTAACACCCCTATTTCCCCCAGTTTGTAAATATAACTATATTGGCCAAGAGACTATGAAAAACTTGATATGTGTGAATGTTTGATTTGACGAACCTTTGTATAAAATTTCAATGAATGTAATTTATGTTAATAATAGAAAATGGATAAGTGTTTCATAATT